>CM038796.1:254456621-254622008 GCA_021764765.1 Vicia sativa | reverse complement strand
TAAACTAACGACCAGCGTAAGCATTAAACATAGCAAGCTCATCATTTTCCAACAAACATTGATTCAATATTGTTTAGAAATTATAATGAAATTGAGAAGAAAGAGAATAGAAACGATTTCACCGGATAAGGTCGGGAAGCGATTTTGCCATTGGCCAGTCTCAAGTCGCTAACAGATCGCGTGAAGGTAGGTTGAAGTCCCTTTCGTTTCATTTCATCCCAAATTCACAATCATCAAACAAACCAAAAGCAGATAAAATCAAATCAAAACAAGAATGAAACATGCAACAAATAGAGAGAGAGACAGATTCCGATCGTGGTTAGAGAAAGACGGATCATGACGGTTGCGAGAGAGAAGCGGAGCAATGTGAAGTCGACGAAGGGCAGAGGCGACAGTAAGAGAGGACAGAGAGCGGTGAGGAGTTTGGATGAGGTGAGAGAGAAACCCAGAAGGGCCTGTGAGAAGGCAGAAGGGCCCGATGTTTTCATTGGAATATTGTTTTGTTTTTTTAATTTCTTTCTTTTCTAAAATCAAAATATACAAACAAATTATTTTAATTCTTTTTCTTTCAATTTTATATTATTATCGGTGGTGACAAGTGTCACCACCTTGTTTTCTCAGAAAAATCTGTTGTTTGTTTATTTATATTTTAAATAAATTCTTTTTTAAAAAAACAAAGTGTAGTATTGAACAAAAATGTATATGTGGTGTAATATTGCGTTTTTTGACCGTCGGAGCATTTTGGGACAAGATCATCGCACCAGTTTACTAGCACATATGGAGTTATTCGGACGGTCAAAGATTCGGATGGTTCTTTTCACGCGTTCGAGGAATCACGTGCATACATTCGAACTTATTCTATTTCAATTAATTTATTTTGTCGTAAATAATTTGTTGCGATGTACTAAAAATTTTTGGATACGATGGTTTTATTTGATGATTTATCGATTAAACTATTAGCCGATTTTCATCAAACAGAAAAGATTCTCTAATAATTATTTAAATTTCGATTGTATTGCATGGTATTTTGCATGTTTATTTACTTGTTAGGTATCTATTCACCAATGTACTTGTGCACAACTAAATCTAAAATCAATTCGATTTCATCTGATTGGCTCATATGCCGATTTCTTAAAGATCTCATGGTTGGGGATGAGCATAGCCATCCTCACGAGGTTAGTTAAAGCCCTTGTTGCTTTAATCGATCATAACCCGAAAACAACATTGGTCTATATACCAATCACCATGCGAAGGGGTCTCATGGTTGGGGATAGGAGCACCTATCCTCACGAGGTTAATTAAGTCCATATGCTTGATTAACCATAGCCCGCTTCCATTTCATCTCGACCGCATATAGAATAGTTTGCAATTAAGGTTTCAAACCTCGATCCAATGTCGAGGGCATTTTTGAAACCTTTTTCATGATAAAGCACAAGTTTTTTAGTCATTGAGCGATAGCCTGGTTGCTAAAAACTTGTAATAATAAACTTTCGGTCTTTAAGTCATTGAGCAGCTGAACCCGATTGCTTAAAGACATCTAAACAACGATGAAACTTCGTTCACCTCACTCATAAGAAAATCTTTTGGGTGATAGGCGATTCGAGGCGAGCATTAGGTTCCTCGGGTTTCTAGTATTTGAATCGTGAGGCTAGCCTCGTTGTTCGGTGCTTTTCATCCACCTAAAACAATTCGACTCCTCAAAACCCTTTTATACAGCTCATACGCGGTCATCAAACTCTTTTCCGACAAAGAGTGTGCAATGGTCGTTCAAATCGAGCGAGGACTTAAGCTTTTCAAACAAACAAAACAAGTCCTAGTTCAAATCATTTGGCAGCGTCTAAGCCACTACGATTTTTCTTATAAAATCCAGACAACAAACTTAAAACCTTTTTAAGAGGAACTACGAGTTTTGACTTTCCCATTGCACAAGGAATATGTAGGCACGGATTACGAAGTGCCAAACTCAAAATAATAATAAACCAATTCTTTTTTCTTTTAGCATCCTAACTTAGTAAACACACACAAAACGTATTAGAATTAAATGGGTCACATCGTACGATGGATGTAAAGTGCTAATACCTTCACCCCACATGTGACTCCCGATCCCATTTTGGTCAAATGGTAGCCTTATCCGCTTGTTTGGGGTTTATCTATATTTCCCGTTCTTTTAGAGCGAATAAAATTAGGTGGCGATTTCACGGTTTTAGAAATTAAAGATTTTAAAATCGAGTTCTTGATATTTGACATTGGAGTAGCCTTTGTGATTCGATATGTTGCAGTCTTTGAAAGAATAATAGGGTGCGTAAAACCATTTGTTTTCCTCTGTTTGGACCAGGCAAAGAACTATTGGCGGTGATTCAAGACAACAACTCATCACTGGTCCTCGGCAATGGTAAATATTAACTTTTGGTTCGATAAATGGTGCGATATACGTTAGCGCGAGATATGGCGGTCACGGACTTGGATGAGAAGTTGCAGTGCAATTTTATACACAGTGCTATTTGGACTACTGCGGTTTCGGCCCTTCCAATTCGTCTGAGAAAAAATCAATAAAATTACACATTCGATTGACGAAGTCGAATATTTGGGTTTGGGAGTGTACTCTGGATGGGCCAGCTCCTCGAATTATGTATAAGTTTAAAGAAGTCAGGGATCGGAGAAGTTTTGGAGGCGGTTGTTTGGTCCAAATGGATTCCCCTTCCAAAGTCTATCACTTTACGTGGTTTTTTCCTGGTACACTGCCCATAGGCAAACGATTCATGAAACTTCCTATTCCCTTTAAGATGCAGTTTGTGCAAGGGAAGGTGAGTCAAATGTTATCTCTTTTTTGAATGTGGTTTTAGCCTCCTTTCTTTGGGCTTGGTTGACATCGGTGTTTTAGATTCACTTTATTGTATCAGCGGTGGGATGACATTTGGAAGATTTTCCACATTGCTTGGTGGGCAACTCATTGGTGATTAAGTTGTTGTCATTTACATCATCAATTCTATCTGGTATATACTCGCAATAGTAGGAGATTTAGTAACAAAATTGTTTCAATGTCTTCTTCAATTACTTCTATTAGGTGACATGTTCTTTAGTCGGACATAATGCTACATTGACCTCTGTTAAATATGCATGATTTCATCCTTCTAAGTGCCTCAAAGTGATATTCAAGCCCCTAAAGCCTCGTATTGAAGTTATTTGGAAGCCCCGTGAGATTGGATTAAGGTTAATTGTGATGGAGCATCCCTGACAATCACAAATTTCATCTTCGGAGGTATTTTAGAAACCATGAAGGAAACTTCATGGGTGCTGCTAAGTTTCTTGGTGTTCGAACTCGCTCATTACTGAACTCACGGGTGCTATGTTAGCGATTGAGTTTGCTAATGAGCAAGGTTAGAATAATATTTGGCTTGAAAAGATTCCATGGCGGTGGTTAGGGCTTTCAAGTCCTTGTTTGGTCCCTTAAGCGGATTCGTGGCGATGGTATAATTGTGTGATTATTACGTCGAAGATGTAGTTCATAATTTCTCATATTTATAGAAGAGAATAGTTGTGCAAATTCTCTTGCTAACTTGAATGCGACTATTCGATTCGATTAGTTTCATTACCATTCCCCTTTTTTTGAGGCGATTTTGTGAAGAATATGTTAAGTTTGGTTCTTGAGTTCGTGGGTTGAGAGGGTTCGATAAAGTTCCCCTCTCTTTTGTACTGTCTTTTCTTTCTAATTTATCGGACTTTTATTTAAAAAATGGTATACAATTTTGAAAAAGCAAATTGACTAAAATTTAGATAGTGGGTATCAAACCCACGTTGGGCCTCATAAAATTTTGGTATTATATGAATATGTCTTCTTCAATGTTGGTTTTATCTATCTTACCTTTTAATTTTTAATTTCAAAATCCATTAGTTGTGGAGTTACCTAGTAATAATATTTTTACGGATTTATCTACGGATTTTCGTACATGCAGTTATAATTACACGAAAATTTTAGGCGGGAACAAAGCGAGGAAAATAAATTTCTTATTTCATGGATTTTTAACTTAAATCATAAATAAATTTAGAAATTAGAATATTTTAAATAGTAAGATGAAATTATACATTTATCATATTTTCATTGAAAAATAATAAAAATTAGTCTAAAGAATTGTACTTAAATTTGATTATTTAATATAAGTATTTTGTATTTTTATCAGCGTTGATGTATGAGATTGAATAAGTAGCAATTAATTACTCAACACTTATTCAAAAGAATAATCATTGTTTTTTTGTTGTAAAACATATCAATGATAAACTAAATTAATAACATATCAATGAAAATAAACTAAATTAATTCAATTTAAAAAGGAAAATCTAATGAATTGAGATTTCAAAAATTTAAAATATTTTTTTCGAGCATTATAAAAGTTTGATTGAACCTAAGAAGGTTGTATTGGCTGAAGATTTGATAATATAGTTCGAAATAGAAACAGCGTTTGATGGAATAAAGCAAGTGTTATGTTTGAATGGAAGATGATATTCTTGAATGGAAACGTCAGCTGAGACTTTAAATGGCAGGTTGTGAAGATACATTAAAGAAACGAGCGTAGCGAGGCTATATACATGAAGGTTGTGAAACAAATTCGAGCGAGAGGCTACCAGTATTGAAATTCAAACGTGGCGGGACATTGGGAATTCAAATACATCGTTGGAGTGAAGGCGTGGGTAGAGAGAAGCAAAGCTACTGCATGCTTGAGCGTGGCGAGCCTATGACAAGACCGTTATGGTCGAGTAATATAAATAGAAGTCTTAGTGTTAGGATTTAGGTGTGTCATATCTGTTGTACAAAATTCATTAAACATTTAAAATACCACATGGATAGGAAGCGAATGCTCGAACAATGTACGTATGATAACACCAACATTTACAATTCGGTAAAAACTCTTTATGTATTTCCGGTTTATCTTCCATTTTCATTCTCATCATTTCAAATACTTTTGCATTCAAAGTCATTTACTTATTCTGTTCTTATATTCGAGTTCTTTATACTTTCGAGCTTTTACATTCATGCTTTTTTTGTTTATTAAAGTTTTACTCTTTTACGCATTTAAATACCTCTTATCATATTCGAATCTTTAATCATTCGGTCCAGTTTGTTGTTGTTAATTAAGTCATTGGAATCATTCGATTGTAATTGATGTAGATTGAATGCCTCTAAAACACTTTAATTAAAATCCTAACTATGAATACCGGTTTAATATAGTAGAGTTATCAAGCGACCAAATCCCATAGGATCAATCTAGTCGATCCTACAAGTTACGGAGAAATTGGATATGATGATTAAGATTATTGATAGTTTGGAAGACTAGTTTGTTTACGAAATCATAAACAAATTGGCACACTGAGTGGGACCCATTGGTGGATTAAGAAAATTGAAAGTGAAGATTGTTAGGATATAATCTTTGTAAAGTTCTTTTAAAGTGTTGAGTTGACATTATATGAACCTTAGAAGTGGTAAAATAACCAATAGTGTGTGTACGGAAAGCGTAATAACAGGATGTCTAATCCAAGCAATCCACAAGAGAACAAAATGCCCCACATGGAGCAGGCACTGTCACGTGCTTCGGCGGAGCGTCTAGCGATCTCTTGACGCGCCTGCAATTGCATCCTTTACGATGGGTGGCCACGAATGGAGCAAGTGGCGTGACAACTAGCATTCGATCCTGGGAAATACGGGAACACTTGGTTATCAAAGGATCGTCCCACCATCGAGGACACAAACCCATTTCATACCCACACAACTAGACCACCCGGTTTGATGGCAATAAACCAATCCTCTTATGGGATGCCAACATCTTTATGTGGGTTTGCACTTACGACATCGGTCGTCACCACAATTGGAGTGCGGATGCAGGGCCATCAATTTGTGACAAATAACCAGGTGGTAGGTTATAGTTGCATTGCCTATCTAACCAAATCGAGATAGCTTTTAGACAATTAATGGATTATAGTAACCATAATATGATAGGAGTGTTAGCGCGAGACTATAAAGATCTTACGCCCCTAGTGCAAAACATAGCATGACCATGAGAGAAAGCGGATAACAGTCGAATAGCAGTTTTTACGCTCACTTGGTGAAGCGAATCGAACATGGTTGACGGAATATACCTAGCATAGAACAAATTCTTGATGACCCACCATATAGACCGATCGGAGAGGGGTTAATTTGGGGGCAGGGCACAAAGGTTAGATGCCCGGTGATTCGAGAGGAACCTGAAGGGGTGTAGAACCGAGGCAAGGATCGAAAGGTTAGAAGCTCCATGATTCGAGAGGAACCACAAAGGGGAATTATGGGGCAGGCGGGGTGAAGGCTAGAAGTCGGTGTTTCGAGGAAGAACAACCTAGAAGTTGTCATGGTGGGTGCGACATCAAGATCTTTGATCGTTCATAAATTCGAAGCGACAATATCACGGCGAGAAAATAATTTAACCACCATGATAGAAAGGATTATGGCCCAAAGCGGTCTCAATACGAATTAGAAGGCCAAATTGTACCTCTCTCTATGCGATTATGTAATGCACCTTTGATTTCCAAGGGCATATAAGGTCCCTAAGTTTATGAAGTTCTTGGAGACATAATGAATCAGCGATCGAACACGCGGTGTCGTGAAGCCGGGAGACATAGCAAATAATGAGAACCTTAGGATTAAATATTTCCCAGTTCACGACTAAGAATGCTTTTACATGGTTCACCACGTTGCCTCTGGATCCATAGATACTTGGACCCTTAGGATTATTCCATGAATAATTCTACATGGGACAATCTAAAATAAGTGCGAAAGAGCTAGCCCGGTGTTAAGAGGAATTTCTTGAACCTTGTAGATGATTATACTGAATAGGTTGAGACTCTTGAAAATCTAGATGCTTCAAAGTGGTTCACGAACATGAGTTAGTCGAAATGGTGGCTGTGGCACAGGACTACTCTATTAGAAAAATTAGACACACAATACTTGGGGGACATGGCTCGATTAGCGAGATAGGGTTGAATAATTCGAAGAGTGAGAAGGCCGAGAAGGCCGGGGTTTTAAAAGTAACAAGAAAGAGCAATTTCCTATGTCGGCGGGGAGGTTGAAGATTATCACGAATTGAAAGGTGAAATTGATCTCAGGTCAAGGGCTCCACCTTACTCTTGTAACTATTGGTTCCCACAAAGGAAAGAAATTGTTGAAAATGGAAAAGTGACAAATTCCCAAAGAGGTGTATACAGCCGGCGTAACAAAATGTGGCGAAATTTTTGATTTGCTTGTCAAAGAATGGCCAACTAATTGTGCCATCGGATATGAAACCTAGATCAAAGAAAGAAAAGAGGATTTTGCAAGTACCATAGTTTCCTAGGCCTAAAACCTCACGGTGTTTTCTTTGGGGATCGATTCAAAATGCAATCAAAGATGGTGAGTTGAAATTCGTTGACAAACCAAAGATGAAAGTAGATGAAGACCCTTTGGATGTTCGAGACACCAATTACTCTAAGCTGCATACATTGGAGAAATAAATATGGTGGAAGAAAATCAGGTGACACTCCATGAGGAGAAAAAACACGAGAATAAAAACTATGTGCTAGTCGAAGTCAAAAGGTTCTTGAGGCGTCCATAAGGAGCAGGAGGCTTCGATTAGTATAGTACCTTTGGATGCTTGAAGAGATCCGAGACTCTTGAAGGCGGGAGAATAGAAATCAAGAATTGACACGAGGCTCTGAAGAGCTGAGGCTAAAGTTGGAGAAAGTCCAGTTACAGCGCCCGGTTCTACCTCGAAAAAGAAATATGGGATACCTTGGGGGCCAGTGAGAAGGATCGACTACACGGTGAAATATTTTGCTCGAGAAAGGTTCAAAAACCCCAATCGAGATATCAAACCTACAGGATGGGAGATGATGACATAAGGGAAGGCGTGGATGTTAACATGGTGGATATGGAGACCTCGTTCGAAATGGAGAAATGGAAGATATTTAGAAAGAGAAATATAAGATGGAAGAGTTATGCTAGAGATACTAGTCTCAAGGATTACCTTATACCCTGAAAATCTTGACGCCCAATCATGTCCCGATCGGCATCATTTTCAATCGGAGAATTGCTTATGAGAAGGAACAAAGGGCACTGGCATCAGCTGGCGTCGGGATAACCAATTATTGATCTGCCCTAAAGTGGAGAAAGTTTATTGGATTTTTAGTCCGTTGTCTGAAAAGCCACCAAATGCCTAGTGTCCAAGGTGTTCTACGGTGTTATGATCAAAGTGTGGCGGGCCTTGAAACAATTCCTTTGCCCATCTTGGAACCTGAAAGAGGTGTGGATGAGCGGCGTCTCGAGAAAACTACACCCGGAGGCTGATAGTCCTTATCCTGAGGCGCTCGAGTAACGTTCAAAATCCTATTTGAAGTACCAGCAGACAGTGGGCGCAAGTGGGGTGACAAGGGAAAACGGATGGAGGAACAATAAGCGAGAAATGCGCCATGCCATGACATATAGAAAGTTCAATGCGGAAAGAGGAAGAAGTGAGGTTAGAAAACTACAAAGGAAAAACCCTATGTCAAAGATCACAATGACGGGCAACAAGAATTGAAAGGATGAAAGAAGAAGCTATATTAGATAAAGGAGTAACTTGATCAAGAACAAGAAGAATCAAGTACCAACAAACCTACACCAAATAATCAACACGAGGTAAACCCCGATTAGCGGTATTCTGGCTTGAAACCAAGCGAATCGAAGGTACACACGAGTCGAGAGGAAGATGAGGATATGCTAACGGACAATTTGAACGGGAGGAATCTTCACTCAACATCAAGCGCAACGTGGTATACGTGTTTGCCATGTGAATTTAGACGAGGCTGAAATCGGAAACACGAGAGGATGATACAATAGATACGATGAAGCATAGGCGGGTGTGCTATTCGTGATGGATAGCGGAGCTATCGAGCGAGAACTTTCTTCTAGCACCGAGCCGACTATGAAAAATCATTTGAAGCCATTGTTCATTCGAGCAAAAGTTGGTACACATAAATAAATAAAGTCTTGGTGGATGGGGCGGCTACGGTGAACTTGATGCCTCACTTCATCTTTGAAGAAGTTAGGAATACAAGATATGGACATCAAACCACACAATATGTACTATCGAACTATGAAGGAAAAGTAGGTCGGACCTTGGGGTAGTTCAAGTAGATTTGTGATGGGATCGTTGCAGGCCCACCATGTTCATGGTGATCGAAGCCAAAACCAACTACAATTCTTTGTTGGGAAGAGAATGGATCCATGGCGTTGGGCAGTTCCTTCGTCAATGCATCGAGAGGTTAGTTTATGGAGAGAGATGGTATTATGGAGAACATCGAAGCGGATCGAGCTACTTTATGATGGTTAACTTAGTTAATAAGAGAAATTATGACAAATACGGCCAAATTGCTCCTTGTACCCCAAGTGCGAGATCAGCGAAACCGAGGAGCACTGTATTACATGACCCTTACGCATGATGGAATGTATTGGGATATGAGGATAATCAAGGAGATGAAGTGGTTGAATACACTACACAAAGGCTGACCAACAGGTGGGAATTGACAACCTTGCTCATGGTAGTCCTCATTCTTGAATTTAGGCCTACATGGTGAGAGCAGATGGAAAACCTTAGAGGGTGAAATAGATAATAATTTGCAGTGAGCAAGAATAGATAGGGATGGCTCGAAAGACTCACCTTTGAAGAACACGAGATAGTCGAAATAGATCAAAATTTGGATGCCATCTATGATAAAGAACTTAGTCTTGAGAAGGACCCCCGGACTAGGTGCCAAAATGTTAGCGAGGATCCACTCGAAGAGTAAATTGGGGATGAAAACACAAAAAAATAACTTATGTGAGTGCAGACTCAATCCAAGCCTCAGCGAGTGAAGTTCTCAGAGGAAACAAAGATTGCTTCACATGGGACTATGATGAAATGCTGGTTTGAAGAGAGAGAGAGTTAGTGGAGCAGGACTTCCAATTAAGGATGGCGAAGCCCGTCACGCAAACTCCTAGAAGATTAGCATTCGGCGATTCTCACAAAGATTAATTTGAGAGATCGAGTTCTTTGCCAGCTATGATTCATCGGAACCACAATTATGTGAATGGTTAGCAAATATAGTACTGTTATTGGAAAAATGGCTCGGAATTTGCATAGATTTTAGGATTTAAATCGCAACCCCGGATCGATATTCCATGCAAATGCTAATAGACCTGGCACGAGGATTAGAATATTTAAGTATGTTAGATGGATATTACGGGTATAACGGATCTTTATTCTTTGAGGGAAGGCGTTGCTAAGGCGAGCATTTAGATTGTCGAGGGCCTTAGGCACCTCTGAGATGGGTGTGATGCCTTTTGGTTTAAAAATCTTTGGAGCAACTTATCAAAGGGCAATGAATTCAATTTTCCATGATTTCATTGAGACTTTTATGCGGTGTATATTGATGATATAGTCGTAGTCGATGTCTGCATAAACCCATTTGCATCATTTGAGCCAATCATTGAGCGAATGAGAAAACAACTTAAAATGAACCCCTCAGTGTGCATTTTTGTCTTGTTTGAATTTCCTTGGCTTAAGTGGTTCATAAGAAAGTATCGAGATCAGCAAAACAAGACCAAAGCCATTATGGAGCAGAAAGCACCTACATCGAAGGGGCTGCAATCTTTGTTGGGGAAGATTAACTTTTAAGAAGGTTCATTTGAATCTAAGTGGAAGAACCAGGGCTTTCTCTCCGTTACTTCGTTTGAAGCAAGGCCAAACCTTGATGGGCAGAAGCACATTAGGAGGCATTTGAAAATATCGAAGGATATCTTACTCATTCTCTATCTTGTCTCCACCTGTGGGAAAGCCCATGAGATTGTACATATCATACTCTGAAGTTACTATAGGTAGTATGTTAGCACAAGAAGATAGCAATGGCATCGAAGAGCCATATACTATTTAGTAGGGTGTTGAGCGATGCGAGAAACTAGATATGCAATATAGAAAAGTTATGTCTGTTTGTACTTTTCTTGTATGAAACTTAAGTATTATATAAAACACATTGATGTTTATGTGTCATCTCATTTCGATGTTATCAAACACATGCTTCGAAACCAATAATGCATAGCAGAGTTGGTAAATGGGCTTTAGCCTATGAGAATATTCTTTGACTTTCATGCCTTTAAAAATTTGTGAAAGGTTAAGTAATTCATTTCATTGTGGACCATTCCTGGAGAAAAAGGCATCATGGGTTATGTGGAAATGCAACCTTGGAAACTATACTTTGTGATTCGACCCATAAGGATGGTAGTGGTGTTGGAGTCCTTATAATTTCTCTGAAGGAATTCCAACAAAATTCAAGTATAAGTTAGATGGTCCTCGTTGCTCAAACAACGAGCAGAGTCTGAAGCGCTTATTGTGGGACTTGAAGCTTTGTTGGAATTGGGGGCAACTAGGCCGAAATTAAAAGCGATTAGGAGTTAGTGGTCAAGCAAATAACAAAAGGAATACAAATGCATAAGGACAATCACGATGACATACTTAAGTCATAGTTAACAGGCTACTCAAAATTCGAATACATGGATATTAAACATATACCAGAATAGAAAACCAAGAAGCAAACGACCTAGCTCGAGTTGGCTTGAGTATAAAGTTTCTACCAAAAACTTTGAGGATTTGGTTGAATTAAGAGAGGTTATGGCTACTAGACTCATACCATCAGATTTAGAAAATATAAAATTAGGTTATGGAGATAAGCGAGATTGAGTATTAGCCATAGACACCTTATCGGATCAGATTAGCGAAGTTCAATTGTGAGTTATTTAACAAATCCAACATTGAATGTTGATAGGAAGATAAAATATAGAGCATTATCATATGTCCTCATGGAAATGAATTGTTCAAAGAAGACCGAGGAGGGTGTCTCTTGAAGTGCCTAGGGAAAGTGAGGCATACTTAACATTGTCGGAGGTCCATAATGGGGCATGTGGGGCACATCAAGCGGGCCATAAAATGAAATGGTTGTTATTACGATATGGCATGTATTGGACATGCTCAAAGATTGTATAGATTTTGCTAAAGGGTGTGAAGAATGCGAAACATGCGGAATTCAACATGCTGCAAGTGAGTTACATTCGATCATTAAACCATAGCCCTTTAGAGGATGGGCATTAGATTTAATAGGAGAAATTAATCCTGCTTACGTCTAAGAGGCGAAATATATCTTGGTAGGAATTGATTATTTTACTAAGTGGATCGAAAGCAATACCACTAATAGTTCTTGATCAAGAAGCTATTATTGAGTTCATCTGAAGCAGATAATCTATGGTTCGGATTGCGGAGAGCATAACCACAGACCAAGGTTACGTGTTTTGAGTAGAAGATGCAGGAATTTGCTCAGAGATGGGGTTTAGATTACTAACATCAACACCATATTATGCTCGAGCAAATGGGTCGGTCGAGCGTGAATAAAGTAATAGGATTAATTAGAAACATGTTGGTAAAAAGCCAAAGCGGCACAAGACTTTGGACGAATACTATGGGCACAGTAGAACATCTCTTAAAAGCTACTAACACCGCCTTTCGGTAACATTTGGTCATGATGCGATTCTACGGTGGAAATTCATCTAAAATCGGTTAATTCAAAGCGAGAGCGAGATCCATCACATTGTATTGGGAGATGATGATGAATGAGTTAGTTGAGTTAAGCGAGATTAGATTGCATGCATTGGAAATCCTAATAAGGCAAAAGGAAAGAGTAGCAGGGCATATAACAAAAGGGTGAAAGGTAAAATATTCACATTAATGACTTGAACGGAAAGTCATATTGCCCATGGACGAAGAATAAAACATTGGTAAATGGTCACCTCATTGGGAAGGACCTTTTGAATACTAAGAACTTTTCAAACAATGCATAAATCGAGAGTTAGGCGTGTGGCGAATCTAAGGTAAATGGAAAATATTTCAAAAATATAGGCCTTGCCTACGGAGATTCAAATAACAACATAATCGAAATATTATAAAGGAATACCAAAATGGTACCATACGGTGCCAAAATGGCGTTATTTAGATATTACAAACTAAGATTCGAATTAATTAAATAAAACAAAGATTTAGAAATATGCATTGTTTCTCAATCTTTCAAAAGTCTTGAAAAGACTCAAGCCTTTGTTGGGTGAAACGTCTTGCTCCTTCTAGGGTAGCTCTTCTCCTTTAAGTTGCTCTGCTTGCTTCCATTTAAATGCCTTTGTTGAGAAGTTCTTGAATTGATTCCCAACGTATCAGTTTCATCGCCAATTATTGTTGTTGGGCCTCCTTAACCTTTTGTTGGAGCTCTTGAATTTGCTTTTCCCGGAGGAGAATGGTAGGCTCGAGCCGTAGTCGGTCTTGGCATGTTTAAAGTGCATGGCTTGGTCTTGACCTCTTTAGAAAGTTTTGAGCGTGCTCATGGCGGCATCCATAGCATTTCGCTTCTCTTGGACTTTAAGCGTGACAAATTCGTCTTGAAGAAGACACCAGTCACATTATCCAACGGTGCTTGGAGATCAAACAATATAGTCTTGTTGGCAAGGAGCAAGTTGAGAGGTTAACTTGATTGAGAAGCTCCTTCATAGCATAGCAGTGATCTTGTCCTTTTGAAATTTCGAACAAATCTACATCAAGGATTGTTTTTCGACTTTGTGAAGGGTATAGCTCTCATCGAGGCAATGGGTTGTTAGGCGAACTAGTATCAAATTACTAGAGGAATATCCCTTTGGGCTAATTTAGTTTCATGTACCCAATTGGGTCATTGCGTCTTAGGAGAGCTAACTCCTCTTGAGTCATTTGGGATTGGGAAGATTGAGGAAGTTCCATAAAGGAGTCACGTCGTATCGACCTCATAGGCTCATTAGTCTTGTCATCATCATGCCGTCTTTGTCTTGCTCATTGTCTTCTCCATCGTCAACGGATCCACCACTTGATAGAATTGGTCTCACTGATATTAGCATCAGACTTCGTTCCATCAGTCGAACCGCTCCGGGCTTCGTCTTCCTCAGATCCTTCTTCTGCAGATTCTTCACTCTCTTGAGGAGAATTAGCCTTATCTTTTTCAGCATGAGTGACCTTTGGGCTCTCTTGAAGGGTTTCGAGAGGAGACTCCTGAAGAGGATTTTCTGGTAGATTCTCTGCAGACTTATGAGGTGATGCTTCGTTTGTTTCTTTTAAAGGAAGTGCCTTGGTCATCCTGCCTCTGAAGCTCGATCGGAATCACCATGTTGGAAGATCCTTTGTTTCTTGTGGTTCTTGGAGTCCCCATGGGGAGAAGAATTGATTGGAGCAGCAGTCTTCGTTGGAGGAGTCGAAGTAGTGGGATTTGGGTTCGAAGTATCCTACATAACAAAAGAAAATTAAGAGTATGCACCAAGGTATGAGTAACTACTTTGTTAAGAATTCGAATTTAAATTACCTTTGGATTATCGGAAGAAATGTTACTATCAATATGTTCCAACATTCCGTTGGAAATTCGAAGGTGAATTTGGATATTATGGAGGAGCAACATCTACGGAATCAAGTCGGAAATGCTAGTAGGTTCAGCGCCTTTAGAAACTTCTTTCTTTTGTTTTTTCTTTGAAGCAGTTTGGGAATTTCCACCAGTCTTGGGATTCTTTTCAGTGGTGTTTTGTTTCCTTTTCTTGGAAGCAGTTGGTGGAAGTTTGCTAGTCTGAAAAAGGGTTAGACATGAGTTAGATCTAAATCATAAACTCTAGTTTATTTGAAACATCAGGGTTAGTTTGATTACCTTTGGAGTTGGAACGTTGGCTGTTGGTGGTGTTGTTGTAGTAGTAGTTGTTGTTGGTATTGCTAGAGGCACATCATCACTAGTTTCGACAGTTTGTTGAGAAGTGCTTCCTGCTTTAAGCTTGAGTAGCGGTCTTTATCACGATGGTGAAAAATGAAACAATTGAGTAAAGTGTTAAAAATAAAGAAAGTAAGAAACATTTGGGATTTTCCAAGCATTCGCTTTGTGCCTTGATTAGATGTAATCGAAATGGCGGGAAGGTCATAGCGAAGATGTCCTGGGAATTATGAAGCCAATAACGAGCTGTCATACCCCAATTTGCCCTCAAGTTCTCAAAATATTCCATACATCCATGCTCAAGATTCCTCGAGTTTATCGAGACAAACTTTCTCCTAGCAATCAGACCAAACTAGGGTTTGGTCTCGATCAAGATGGACTTCAACATCTCCAATGGTCTTCATGCCTCCTCATATGTTTCAAAGACTCTCCATATCAAGTTTCAGCCTCATGAGTCAAGTTTCCTCGGACAATTGCTCGGATGGTTGAAAATCGGTTATATTGGTCAAAAAGTCAGCGTGGTCAACATACGATCAAACTTCACGATTTTTGGTCAACATCCTCATTTTGAAGTTACATTCATCATTTGATCAATGGTTGATCATGATTCATCAAGAAAACTCAAGATTTGCTCAAAAGTCAAACTTTCTAAATTAGGGTTTCTCAGTGAAAAGTCAACCAAACTTTGAGTGAGTATAACTTCTTCATACTTTCTCAGAGATTTTTCCACCACCTCATGTTTTGAAGGAAATTCAATTCTCTACAACTTCATGTCTCACAAGAATGTTCAAAAAATTCTTCATTTGGAAGGTATGGATCAAAACATTACAGGTCCTTTTCAAAGTCAACAAAACGTCAACATTTTGTTTTGAAGATATATTGAGCATGGTAACTCCAATTGAGATGAAACCAAAGAGGTTGGTTAGAGGACTCTTATAGCTTTCTAAAAAGTCCAACAACACTCAAACATGTGGAAAAATGAGCAAGATACACCTTGTGCAAGTTGGGCAATTTTGAGGAAGTGCACAAAGAGAGATGCTTCTAAAAATCAAAAATTTTGCAAATGGGCTTACTTTTTCTTCATCCAAACTTGTTCCCTATGCAATTAGGAATATCCAAGCCCAATGCCACGAATTTGTATTTTATTTTTCTATTTAATTTGGAATTTATTCATTTAAATACAAATTAAATTCAAAAATAAAGTATAAAATCAAAATTAAATGCAAATTTGATTTTCTCTCTTCCTTGAGATCAAGAAAACCAATAAATCCGCAAATTTGAAATTTGATTGGATATGGCAAGAAATTGATTGAAATTGATCAAAAGATGAAAATTTGATTTGGTACAAGATCAAAAATATTTTGCATTGATTGATGATTGATTCTTTCTCAAATCGACTCTAATTTCATCTACTATATATATACACACATACCACACGAATGAAAAGGCGGTTTGGAGAAACCTATTGAAGTTCAAAAAATCCATGGCTTACAAGCAACTGCAATCATCGATCCAGCTGTTTCAATTGTTTTGAGATTCAAACACATTCCTTGACATCCACAGGCATTCAGACCCTTACATTACCCAAAACCATCAAGAAACTCGAAAACCGAATCGGTTTGTTCTTCTTTTCAAAATTCGATTTTCAATTCTACATTATTAACATGTTTGTTGTTGTTTTTGTGATTAGAAGGAAGTTTGCAAGCGTTACTGCGGTTTGATTGTATTTTTATGGCGGGAAACACGAACCACCATGATTAGGGTTTCTTGAACGAATTAGGGTTTCTCTAAAGCGGAAAAATTGGACCTCGAGACCACTACCGTTGCATTGAATGATGTTTCAATCGATTCATACCCTTGAATGTTATTTATATTGCACATACATGATTTTGATATTAGCGGGGTCGTAGCGTCGAACCAAGGCCGTAGCGAGGATTTTCAAAAACTTGAAGCGAGGAAGATGAAGTTTGGCGGAGGCGAGGCAATGAGGGCCAGCGACACTTGTTTACAATCGCTCGCTCCGATTTCAGTTGGACACGGCTCGGTTGGTCAAGCAAGGGATTTCAAAGTTTGAAGGCAAGGTCTCGTTTCGAATCTGGCAAGACCATTATTTTCTTTTACAAAACTTCTCATATTTTTCTATTTTTCTTTTTATTTAATATTTTACATGCATTTTAGTTTATTTCAATAATTTTTATCATGCATTTAAAAACACCAAAAAATATTTTTCTTTTTGCATTATTTTCAGAAAATGTTTATTTAATTTATAAAATTAAAAATATTATTTTTGCAAGCATATTTAATTTTATTACTAATTTATCATTTAATTCACTTTTAATTGCATTTAAATTATTAAATTATCTCAAAAAATCCCAAAAATTATTTTAGCATATTAATGTTATTTCCAGCATGAAATATTTTCTCATTTAAAATTATTATTTTACTAACATTTTCCTCTTATTCGATTTTCTCGTATTTTACGATTTCTTGTCTTTTCACGGGTTATCCGTTTGGACGATTTCTTTTTCGTTTCTTTTTGATTATGTAATTGCTTATGGGATGTAATAGTCTAATTACGGCTTTTATTTTCCACTTTCAATTATGTATACGCCCCAAAGCCATGTAAAAGCGTAGGATTTATCTTTCCGCATTTACATTCCGCATTTAATTTCGCACCCTATAAATTGCTAGTAACTAGGCGTGTATGGCAAGATAAAATCAACATAGCTCACTCTAATTTTCAAGATAAAATATAAAATCAACACACTCTTTTCACACGTACCCTTAGGGTAATTCTCTCTCGTTGCCTTACAATTCAAATGGTCAAGTCCTCGAGCGTAGAGGTATTCTAACACCGTTGCCTTCAAAACAAATCATCATAGTCCCTTGATACAAGATCATAGACCCACGATTGTAGCCTCTGAATACATGATCTTGACCCTCGATTGTCGCCTGAAAAATGATGATAGTCCTTGAGATGTGCTAGGATACTTCCTACAAGTTGCCTATGACCATCGATGTCCCCGAATGTCCGCTTACATCCAGAATAGGGTTACCTACCAACTAATGGTATGGATAGCACTATTCTAAAGGCGTAAAACAACACGACTAATTACGAGTAGGTAATAAGACTTTTAGTTGCTTGCTCAAATCAAAATACTTTTCACACACACTTTTGTCAAAGTTCAAACTCTTTTCAAGCGAAACATTTCGAACACTTTGTATACATTCCTACATGAATCATTACAAAGTCAAAGCGAAATGCCTTTTCAAAACATTTTGTCAAACACACGAAGCACAATTTTAAAGTGATCTAAGAGCAACTAAGAGCCGTAGATAACTACGGATGGAAAGGTGATGATACCTTCCTTTTCATAACCTTCTCCTTACTCGAATCTAACGAAGGTCTTTTCTGTTCTTTTCACCTTCCCTTAATTGGATAAAAGAAAAGTCGGTGGCGACTCTTGCTATCCACATTTGCGATACAAAACCTCTGAAGTCAGGTTCAGTATTACAGGCTGGCGACTCTGAGGAGACACCTTAAAGAGAATGCCTTAGGGTTTCTAGATCATCTTTTTGTTTTTGTTTGACTTGCTTTACTTTTAAGGGTTGCTTGGGTATCATATATTTGTGGGGATCCTACACCCGGATCCGGGTTTCCTTTTAGGTAAGTAGCAATAAATCGTCGCGATCGTTAGATGTATATCAAAACGGTCAACATGATGGCTACGTTAGTGTGATGCTTTGGATGTCCTGATACTCTTCATTTCCAAGTTGAGGATAGTATTTGGCTTCTGCGTGGTGTCATCAAGCAACTAAACTTTTAGAACCTTAATTGACCCATCTTGGCCATTAGAAGGTAGTTAGATGGCCGACTTTGAGTCAGACTAAGGTTGGTGATACTCGATGCTTCGCTCATTAAGATCGGACTTTTGGGATATTTTCGGTCGACCACTTGGTAGTCGTATTGAAATAAGCGCCTCGAAAGATCAATGATATGAGATTCCTAGAACCGGTTACTATTATAGGGCCAGGATGAACCAACTCAAACTTTTGGTGGGGTAATCACCTATACCTCTTACAACCTTAAACCTAGGCTCATTGTGTGTTTGTGTGTGCAAACATGACATCATTGCATTGCATATCATTTCTAACTATTTCAAGGACCTATGGATTTATCTTTGCTGTTTTGTAGGGTTATGGCTTCTAGAAAGACTATCCGAATCAACTTCATGGGTATACCTTCTCAACTCAAAAATTGGTTTGAAATTCCGATCATGCTCGGTTGTCAAAAGGCATGGTTATCTGCTTGACTTGGTTATCTCGGTTTTGAAGAAGATATGATGCATGTCTATTCGGTTCTTTGATCCGAAACACCATTGCTTTACATTCCCAGTTATCGGTTGGTTCCTACCTTGCAAGAGTTCTCTAAGCTACTTGGGGTACAATTCTTGACCAAATGCCATTCAGGTTTAGAAAAGGTTCCTAAATGCGAAGACATTGCATCGACCTTACACTAAAGCACTCGGACATTGAAGCTAATTGGGAAACCGAGGTGGAGTTAAGGGTTTACTTGCTAAGTTCTGAAGAAAGCGAGAGAATTCCTCAAAGTCATGAGTTTCCATGCATTTGAAGACGTTGTGGCCTTGCTAATTTATGGTTTGGTTTTATTCCTAACTCGGACCAATTCATAGATGTCAGCGCCATCAGTTATTCCTTACCCATGATCGATTGCCTACTTTACTTGGAGATATTCTACATCTCTCCACACTCGTACTACGAAAAGACAAGGAACTCTCATGTGTTGCATCCGTTACTTTCCGGTGGTTTATTCGCACCTTCCTCCATCGGTTTGAAGAGCGAACAAAGGTTGAAGTGGTCTCAAAGACTAATGTCTCTCTCGTTCGGATATTCGTTGGAATCTTTTCTCTCAAAGGACTTCACATTCATTGAGCATTATGGAGAATTCCTAATGTGCCACTCCTTGGCATAAGGTATTACTTACAACCTTCTCTAGCTCTACGTCGGTTTTGTTTTGCTCGAAGAGATGGTCCTCATGATATGCTTCTCCAAGACATTGTGTTCGACTACAACCACGATCTCGAATGCAAGCGAAGGTTCATACGCTTGGGGCATGGTAAAGAAGGCGATACCAAGACTTTGGGGCACAAAACTCCATTCCTTGGGAACCTTACCTCAAATGGGTGCGAGCTTAAGCTCGAAACCTCGTGATGCCATTCACGCTTGTTACCGGTAATTATGGAACCGGTCGCTATGGGTGGCGAATCCTATCTGTTCTCCATCGACATGCCTCTTGATTTTGAAGACTTGAAGAGATCACGGATTCGACAAGAAGAAAGGGACACATTTGAAGCTCGGTGTTATGCAGCGAGAAGAAGGTACTAGAGTTGACCAAGCTACTTCACGAAGGCGCAACATCAGCCTACCTCGGCACCAGAGGAAGCGCCATGGGAGACTTGAAGCTTTAGGATTATTATGCTTTCCTTTATTGTTTGAACTATCTTTTGTACTTAAAAGAAAAAGAATAAAAAGGAACTAATAAATGTTTGTTCATTGCTTGTTTAACAAATTTAAATCCTAAAGGTCCTTGAAAACATTGCATTGCATTAGCATAAACATCATATCATAACATAACATTGCATAACAATTACTTTGAAGATTGGTTTCTCATTTTCTCGCTATTTATTTTAGCGAAATGGCTCTCTAACAGTGTCAAGACCTCCAGCTCGAATGCTCGGTTCAGTGATGTTCACTAGTTTGGTCCAAGGCCAGAAGATCTGAAGAAGCTCATCAACAAGAAGAAGAAGGTGGGTCTTTCAACATGGGTAGAGCGCTACAAAGGTGGTCCTAAAGTGATGAGTCGGATGGAGTTCTCTGAAGGAAGTGTCAAGAATGAGGGGTGTCAAGGGACATGAAGAAGATCAGTGAGCACGAGAAGAGAGAGCGTTCGACTATAGCGGTACTACGATGAAGATGACAAGTACAAGCAACTTGAAGACCGTCGAATCTTGTGGAAAATCACGAAAATGGCAGGGTTGAATTTTGATGACCTGAGTCTTGTCCCTGGTGTTGTGATTCCTCCCAAGTTCAAAGTACCTACTTTTGCCAAGTATGATGGCATTTCTTGTCGAGCATTTGAAGTCCTATGTTGGGAAGATCAACCCCAGCCGATGGCGAAAGTTATGGATGCACTATTTTCAAGAGAGTTTGTCCGGGACTCAGTTGGAGTGGTATTATTAGCTAGAGAATGACCGTATCCGTACTTGGAGTGACTTAGCAGATGCTTTCTACAGACAGTATGAGTACAATGATGAATTAACACCCACTCGCATGCAACTACAGAGCATGTCTATGGGTCGTGATGAGAACTTCAAGGAATACGCTCAGAAATGGAGAGATCTAGCAGGCAGAGTTCAACCACCCTTGTCCAATAGGGAATTAGTTGATATGTTCATGGGGACATTGTCAGGCCCATTCTTGATCATCGATTGGAAACTCTTGATAGGATTCACCGGTACGTATTAACGAGGCGCATGGTAGTATCAAGAGTGGAAAGATTCGATAGAAGTCATCATCAAATCTTTGAAGAGATCTTTTGGTGGTAAGAAAGAAGCCAATGATTTGTATGGTCGGAAAAGCGAGCCAAGAGCGCTCAATCGTAGAGGCGTTGTGATCTCGATCCTACATCGGCCTGACCTCGGTGAGACAGCGTAGCGAGAATCGCCACGAAGGCAGTTCTGAAGATCAACATGCCGTTGTCATGAGCCTTGCAACACATGTTGAAAGCGAATTGATTACAGGGGATCCTCCTCGAATGTCAACACTTCTTCTCAGGATATAATCCTAATGCTAAGTGTGCTTATCACTCCAACACCACAGGCAGTCTTGATGATTGTTGGGCTCGAAGAACAAGATTCGGGATATGATTGAAGCTAAGCAGTTGAATTTGATCCTCCGTCGAGACTCGAGCGTGATCAACGCGCTATGCCTAACCATGACAAGAGTTACAATCTTTGTTGGGAAGATACTTATGTTTTCAATATAGATGACTTGACCATTCCTCGATGGTATTAAGAAGAATTTCTTTGCGGTGTTAATCAGGATACGGTTGTCGTTGGTGCCCATACACACTGATGGTTGTGCTTGGTTGAGAAGGCGATGTTCGATGCATGATGGATAGCAGTGAAATACTATTTCTAAAACACTTTGTCTGAGTGTGAAGAAATGTCTAAGTTGAAGATTGACAATGAGAATGAAGCGATGAAATCGTATGGGATACCTTAGGGCAGCCAAGTGGAAAGTATGATTACATGGTGAAGTACTCGGTTCACAATACAAGATTTCTATTGAAGATGTCAAAGTAATGGGATGGGGTGACGACTTCCAGTACTCGATGTTAACACGATAAGGATTTCCTCTCTGATCCGTGCCTAGGTGGCACCTCTCATCATTACTTCTCCCGACCGTTTCCATATTCCTCGACAAGGCTATCCCTTGGAATTATGGGTGATGTTTACTATCATGGCGTCGAACAAGACCCTCGACCATTGAAGATCTTACCATTGAAGCTACCATTCTTGACATGGACAACATCACAGGATCAAGCAAGGTGACGAGGCTGGAAGGTGTTCTCTCGGATATCTCCCCTCAAAAACATTGCGACTCCGTTCGCATTCCGGCTATTGAACCGATGTCCCCACTAGAGGAAAGAACGGTGACTCATCACTGCTCAACGGAAGTACCAAAGGAAGTTCGAAGACACCTCCAAACAAGAAATGGAGAAATTCGGAAGATTATCAAGAAGTGATTACAATGTTGTGGAGCAGTTGGGACGACTCGTCAAGATCTCCATGCTTGCTACTCTTGTGCTCACGAGGCTCATGCTAGCATTAGTGAAGTTTACGAAGAATGCTCACGTGCCTAGCAAGACTACTCTTGATCAATTTGAAGTTTGTATTTCTAGCTGGCTGCCAACAACGGCCTAGGCTTCTACGATCTTGATTTGACTCTGCGGAAGGAAACATAACAATGCCTTGCACATCTCAGTCGAATGCAAGGCATTACATTGTCCCATGTTTTGGTGGATACAGGTTACTCTGAACATCCTACCAAAGGCGCCTTTGATCGACAGCGTTGAAGGATTGGTTTTGAAGCCCGTGACATCATTGTGAGAGCTTTTGATGGTTCAAGCGAGCGGTGCTTGGAAGCTCATTACACTGTTAAAGTTGGTTCCCGGACTTTTGACTCCACTTTCTTTGTCATGGACATCCGTCCGCTTCTCTTGCCTACTTGGGCCTTGGATACATGGGGCGGTCTTTATTACTTCTAGTGCATCGAGCGTACCGGTGAAAGGAAAGTTATTACTATGTGGTGAAGAAGAATATATGGTCGATCATCTGGTCATTCCGTTATCTTGAGATGGAAGGTGAATTCTTTGGGACTCCTGTCAAGCTTTTGAAACAATCCCAGTCATGCTGTTGACTCTCTTGTTACTCTGATTACACAAGCTCCTCAAGGATGGCCTCGTTGAAGGCGCTCAAGCTGCAGTTGAAGAAGGTGGTAGTGCTATTTGGGGTCAGCTCACACGATATTCCTTTCAAATTTGACAAGGCTGGTTTAAACTTCACCATCGAAGACAGAAGATGATCGCGCAAGCAGCAACCCTTTCACGCATCGACCAGTGGAATCTATGCTATGGGGACGGCGACAGCGGCCTGACATCGACAAATGGATCTTTCAACTCCGACAACGGACTCGGCAATTGGAAGGCGAAGATGTCATACCAATCTCCTTTAGGCAGGAGTAATTGCTCTTGTTTTGTTTTGCTTTTATTTTTCTATGTTTTGAACAATAAACTCTAAAGCACGGTGCCTTGCAGGGCATCATGGCTCGTTGTGCGGGTTATTATCACATCATTTGCATATTTTCATTCAATAAATTCGTTGGACTTTTGCATTCAATTGTGTTTTATTTCTTTTACTTTATCACCCCTTCAAAAGCTATGTGTTTCTTACACACACCCGTGATACAACTAGAATCACTCAGAATCTAGTTGATACTGACTATGCTATTGCTAAATATGACTTGATAATCCGATCTACCAAGAGGCGAAAGTAAGGAAGATTGTGAGTGCCGGAGAACTTGTCGGGCCCTTCTGACAGAAGATCGAGTTATCTGACCACGAAGAGCAAGTTGAGGTTGTGAATTTGAGTGCTTGCGAAGGCGAGAAGAGATCAAGATAGGAGGCGGATCTAGAGCGATGTAAAAAAGGTTGGTTCGGATGCTACGAGACTACATTGAGGTTTTTCTTGGTCATACGAAGACATGCCGAGTTTAGACATTGATATTGTAGTACATCGGTTGCCAGCGAAGAAGGTTTTCTCCACAGCAGCGGAAGGTCCGTCGTATCGTCACGAGATGTCGAGGAGAAAATCAAAGCCGAAGTTATGAAGCGGTTCAATGCAGGGTTTCTTAGCGTTACTTCTTATCTGCGATGGGTTGCAAGACGTGGTGCCGTACCTAAGAAGGATGGTAAAATGCGGATGTGTGTGGATTGAGATTTGAACAAAGCAAGTCAGAAAGATGATTTTCCTTCCTCGTATTGATGTTACGGTTGACAACACGCTCAACATAAAGTTTTCTCCTTCATGGATGGTTTCTCAGGTTACAATATGATCAAAATGGCTCCAAGACATGGAAGACTACTTTTGTTACGGTGGGGCACTACACTACAAGGTTATGCCGTTCGGACTAAAACGCGGCGCCACTTGTCAGCGTGCTATGGTGACATTATTTCATAACATGATTCATCACGAGATAGAGGTCTATCGGCGACATGATAGCTCGATCAGACGAAGAGAGCATCTTGATCATTTGCGAAACTATTTAGTTGAAGAAGTACAATGAGACTTAATCTAACAAGTGCACCTTTGGAGTCATTCGGTAAACTCCTAGAGTTTGTTGTCGATGGTAAAGGTATCGAAGTTGATCCATCCAAGGTTAAAAGCCATTCAAGAAATGCGACTCCGCTTAGAGAAGGAAGTCGGTGGTTTCTTGGGCGATTGATTACATTGCGATTCATTGCACTAGCGCTACTTGTGAGTCGATCTTCAAGTTACTAAAGAAGATCATGTGGTGGAATGGAACAACGATTGCGGATCGCCTTTGACAAAATCAAGGAGTACCTACGAATCCTCTATCCACGATGCGCTTTTAGAAGGAAGACCTCTTATCATGTACTTGGCGGTGTTGGAGAACTCAATGGGGTGTGTGTTGGGGCAACATGGCAGTGCAGTCGAAAAGAGCATGCAATATACTACCTTAGAAAAAGTTTACCGTGGCAAACAAGATACTCACGACTCGAGAAAACTTACAGCGCAACTTGGGCTGCTCACTAAGGCGATATATGTTGACTCATACTACCTTGTTGATTTCCAAGATGGATCGATAAAATACATATTTGAGAAACCGACTCTCTCCGTAAGAATAGCAAGATGGCAAATGATCTTGACCAAATCGACATCCGTACACTTCTCGAGCGATCAAAGGAAGTGTAGTGGCCGATCATTTGGCTCATCAAGCCGTAGATGACTATCGATCTATGCGGTTTGATTTTCAGACGAAGATGTTTTACTAATTCTTGATTGTGAAGAACCGGGCCAGACGAAGGACACGAACAAGGATCGATGGACCATGGTCTTGATGGAGCCTCAACGCCCTTGGCAATGGCATTGGCGCCATCATCACATCCCTTGCCCGGCGGACATCGCCTTTCACCGCCATTATGTTTGGTTGCACAACAACATGGCGAATCTGAGCGTGCATCATGGGTATTAAAGGCATTATTGACTTAAGAATCAAGTTCTTGCAAGTATATGGAGACTCGACTTTGGTGATCGGTCGAGATTAAGGCGAGTGGGATCTGGCACCGAACCTCATTCCATCAGAGAGCATGTTTTGAGTTTGATCCCTATTTTGAGGAGATTACTTTTGATCACATCCGAGAGAATCGGTTGGCGAGCGCATTGGCTACTATGTCATCTATGTTCAAGGTCGATGGGACAAGCGCTCTGATCATCATTGAGACGTTTGACGAACGGTACTATTGTGAACTTGATACGAAGAAACCCTTGGTACTACTGACGTGAAAAGTATCTTGAGACTCGGGAATATCCTTGAGGGGCATCATCAACGATAAGTTCTTGAGAAGATTTGCATCCAAATTCTTCCTCGTGAATGGCATCTTGTACAAGCGCAATCACGATTTGTGCTTACGGCTGTGTGAAGCCAAGCGATGGAACATATCATGGAAGAGTTACACGGCGCATTTGGTACCCACTCGGTGGGCATCGATGTAAAGAAGATTACGAAACGAGTTACTATTGGTCCACCATGGAAGGCGTTGTCACCGTGCCGATCTTGTCACAGTGCGGATATATGGGACAAAATACCGTACATCCGGTACCATTGAGCGTTCTAACGACTCCTTGGCCTTTTGCGATGTGGGGCATTGACATGATTGGAGAAATCAAGCCCACTTCCAATGGACATCGTTTCATCCTTGTGGCAATTGACTATTTCACCAAGTGGGTAGAAGCGACCTCGTTGCATCATTACTAAGAATGTCGTGGCTCGATTCATCAAACATAATCTTATCGTCGGTATGGCACTCCCGAAAGGATTATCATAGAATAACGGTTCTAATCTCAACAACAAGATGATCGTTGAACTACGCAGTTTCAAGATCAAACATCCAACTCTTCTCCTTATCGGCCTAAGATGAATGCGATGGAAGCGCCAACAAGAACATTAAGAAGATCATACGGAGAGATGACGGTGACTTACAAAGATTGGCATGAGATGTTACCATTTGCTCTTCATGGTTATCGTACTGACACGAACATCAGCAGGCAACCCTTCTCTCTTGTATATGGTATGGAGGCGGTCACCGCCCGAGAGTTGAGATACCCTCAACGAGTCCTCCGGGATGCGAGTTAAGCGACGATTGGGTCAGACTCGCCTTGACGGATCAACTTGATCGATGAGAAGCGACTCGCGTCCATCGCCATGGAAAGATTTATCGAGCGAATGATCGGAGCATTTAACAAGGGTCAAGCAGAGAGTCTACCAAGTCGGTGATCTAGTAGTCAAGCGCATCATTCTTCCACAAGTGATCGAGGGCAAATGGACTCCACCTATGAAGGACCATTTGTAGTCAAGGCAGTATTTTCGGTGAGCTATGATACTTAGCACCATGGATGGTGAAGACTTCCCACACCACAGTGAGCGAGACATAGTCAAAAAATACTACGCATAAAAGACCCGCTAGGTCGGTGACCTAAACAAAAATAAGGGCATCTGGCGAACCAAAGGGTTCGGGCAAAGTTAAGGATATATACAAAATATGTACACCGTGATCGAAAACACGAAAAGGCGGCTTGGGCAAAAAGTATCCATGGTGAAAACCGAAAGGCGGTCTAGGCAAAGTTAGGGATTTAAGCGTCGACTATGTCTCGTCGGATCACCTAACAGGACTACTCTATCGACATTCAAGATTCAAATGGCGAAGATCAATTCAATCACTTTCTCTTGTGACAAGGAGATGAGATAGTTGAAATATATGAGTACTAGCATAGTTGGAACTTAACGAGATTGTTTCGCATAGCTTCTTTACTTTTCTCTTGTATAAACTACTTGGCCATGCCACCTTTGAATAAATACAAGTTTCCTTCTCTTTACAATTCTTGTTTTGTTGTTGTTGTTTGCATAAAGTCAATGATTGCTTTGAATGATTATATGCATTTGACCATAAAAATTAAACTCCGAGAAGTAAGCATAAGCGAGTAGTTACTACGAGGCTCGAGGAATTGAGATGGCGGCAAAAGTCACCAAAATATCTCCTCCACTAGTCACGATATCCCAAGCTTCATCGTTGGTCCCCAGTAGCGACTTCACCAACTTGACATTGCCTCGTCGTTAGCGGTTTTATCTCCAGAAGATATTTATCCTCGACAAAATGTGTCTCAACAATTCCCTTTTCCGGCGTGGCGGTGTCTAAACTTAAAACTTGGTCGAGATAGTGCATCGGAGGAAACTTACATCTTTTATTCCCCGGCCGAGAGATTACGATGGGCTCGAGATCCTTCTAACCGGTCTCAGAGCAATTATCAAATACTCTTGACGGGATCTATACACAAGATTCCCGATGAGAGCACCTCTAACCTCTCCCGGCAGGTCTATGTATGAGATCCTCGACAACATGTTTCTCGATCTCTACCATCCCAGCAGGTATCTAGGCTCAAGACTTGGTCGAGATAGTGCATCGGAGGAATCAAAGTTATCATCCTTCTCCTTCCCAGTGAGGTCTCCACCCACTTCATCCCATGAAGAACATCCGCATCTTCTTCAAGATGGATATGTTTTGAAATACCACAACATCCATCATGCATACATTACTCATAAAAGTCATAATCTATGCATATGTCATTCATACACATTGTCATGCATCATACTTTGCATAAGACTAACAATATTCTATCAAAATTTCTCTTGTTTTCTCCAAAACAAGTGAAAGTTGCTTTATAAACGAGTCCGGATTAAGACCGAATCTAGGCGGGAAAACTATCGAGCGACCAACCTCGTTGTCCTCCGAGCAATGGATCCGAGTTAATACGAAGCGGACGGAAACCCTATCCGAGCGATCACAGTTATCCTTCGATAGCGAGCGGTGGATCAATGCCGAAGCTCAGCGGGGAAGATATCGCATTTCGCCAACTATTATCCCTCGGGTAGTCCGCGAAGAACTATTCGATCCTTCTTATTATCGGCAGCTCTGAGTCTAGCGTCTGACTCGATTGCCTTGGATGGTATCTTAAGCCCATCTCGAACAACTTGTCAACATTTCTCCACCTTGAAATCTTTGCATATTTGGTTTAAAAACAACAAAAAAACAATACAAACCAATAACTTCATTCAAGATGAGCATGAAGTCTAACATACGACTCCTTCACGATGGCATCTTAAGCCCATCTCTTTGCTCTTTCGAAACATCTGAGCCTGGCGTCACGGCTCACTTCCGGCATCGATCTTTTGAGATGGCATCTTAAGCCCATCTTGAAGATTCTCTATTCGGACTACAATCTAAAGTCTAGCATACGACTCATTCCCAGTGAGTCTCGACTTCTCCAATGGCATCTGTAAGCCCATTCCGCATCATCATCAATGAGTGCAAATTTTCGGGTGTACTCGGTGTTCGATCATCTTCTACCTCCAGGTCACGAAGGCAAAGCATGCCAATCTAACCCTTCGATACAAGAAGATTAAACAAGGCGTGTCATACCCAAAATTTTCCCTCCTATTTCTCAGACATTCCATACATCCATGCTCGAGGATTCCTCGAGAGTTGATCGGATAAACTCTCTCCTGACAATCGACCCAAACTAGGGTTTGGCATTTCTCGAATCGAGATGGACTTCCAACATCTCAATGGTCATCATGCTTCCTCATATGTTTCAAGACTCTCCATGTCAAGTTTCAAGCCTCACAAGTCAAGTTTTCTCGAATGATTGCTCGGATGGTTGAAAATCGGTTGTATTAGTCAAAAAGTCAATTGTGGTCAACATACAATCAAACTTCTGATTTTGGTCAACATCCTCATTTTGAAGTTACATTTATCATTTGATCAAGGGTTGATCATGATTCATCAAAAACTCAAGATTTGCTCAAAGTCGAACTTTCTAAATTAGGGTTTCTTAGTGAAAAGTCAATGAACTTTGGTGAGCATAACTTCTTCATAATTTCTTAGAATTTTTCCACCACCTCTTGTTTTGAAGGAAATTCAATTCCTACAACTTCATGTCTCACAAGAATGTTCAAAAATGCTTCATGTGGAAGGTATGGATCAAAACATTCTGGGTCCTTTTCAAAGTCAACAAAAAGTCAACATTTTGTTTTGAAGATATATTGAGCATGGTAACTCCAATTGAGATGAATCCAAAGAGGATGGTTAGAGGACTCTTAGAGCTTTCCAAAAAGTCCAAGAACACTCAAAAATGTCAAAAATTGAGCAAGATACGCCATTCACAAGTTGGGCAATTTTGAAGAAGTGCACAAAGAGAAATACTTCTAAAAATCAAAAAAATTGCAAATGGGCTTACTTTTTCTTTATCCAAACTTGTTCCTTATGCAATTAGGAATGTCCAAGCCCAATGCCACGAATTTTTATTTTATTTTTCTATTTAATTTGTATTTTATTCATTTAAATGCAAATTAAATTCAAAAATAAAGTATAAAATCAAAATTAAATGCAAATTTGATTTTTCTCTCTTCCTTGAGATCCAAGAAAACCAATAAAGCCAGCAAATTTCTAAATTTGATTGGATATGGCAAGAAATTGATTGAAATTGATCAAAAAGATGAAAATTTGATTTGGTACAAAATCAAATATATTTTGCATTGATTGATGATTGATTCTTTCTCAAATCGGCTCAATTCCATCTACTATATATATACAACACATACCACATGAATTAGGGTAGAAAAGCGGTGGAGAAACCCTACTCAAGCTCAAAAATATGCCATACAAGTAACTTACGACCACAGTTCTAGCTCGATTCCATTGATTCCAAGCACTCAAACACATTCCTTGATACCTCCTGAATCGATCCAGGCCTTTACATTGCTCAAAAACATCAAGAATTGAGAAATCACGATTTGGTTTGTTCATACTTGTTAGTGTTTTAAGTTGGCATCAATTTTGGTAAAACTAGGCTTTAGAAATGTCTTGATAGATGTCATGACATTCAGAGATTGAAGATAAATCCTACTGGACAAGGATGGTAAAAGTACATTTCAGGCGGGAAGCTAAAGGCATCTTGGAAATTCTGAAAAGATCGGATGTCATAAATGTTATGACATTCGATTGTTTTGATCAGTGCAGAATCGATTGTTCTGAGATTTTTCAGGAAGTTTGTTGAGCTATTTATTTATGTTTTTCTGTTTTTAGAAAGCATGCTCACGTGGCTTCTAGGTTAATCTTAATTAAATCTAAATTGGTTGTTGAAAAGACCATGTTTTTAGGATTAAATTAAGTGAACCTAACTATCTTTATGGAAGCGAAGATTTGGGTTGCTTCTATAAAAAATCAACCACAAGCGTGCCGCCTCGAATTTATTGAAGATATTGCGGGTTGTAATTTGTGTCTTTATTAGGTTTAATGTGATTGATTTTGTGTAATTCTAGTTTCTCTTGTGAGCCAAGCAACTATCAATTGATAAGTGCATTGGACTAGGATTTGTTTGTAAGGTAGTTTATCACTCAAAGCTTTGAAGCACGGTGTTTGTCTCTTGATTGAAAGCTTTGAGCGAGATCAAGATATTTTATTGAAGTGTGTCTTCACAATTCAATTATTCAATAGTTGATATCCTTTGCGGTGATTGAGGGGAGTGGTAGAACTCATATCTAAGTAGGACTTAGGTTGAAGTGTCATTGGGTGGGTCTTAAGTGAAGGAGATAATGGTTGGTTTATTCTGAATTAATTCTACTAATAGTGAATTTCCTCCACGGCTTGGTAGCCTCAGGGCGTGGGTTTGTTAGAGCCAGGCTGGGTGAACAACTTATTGTGTTATTCGCTACGTATTTCTTGTGTGAATTGTCAACATAGTGTCGGAATCTTGTGTCATAACATTCTCTTTGACATCAAGTATCTGCCGGGAATTTCAATTGGCATCAGGCGGGCACCACCTTGTTATTTACAGGTGAGATCTAGGGATAATAGTTTACGGCATAATGGATAAGGAAGGAGGATTTGGAGGTAGACCACCTATACGGATGGGTCTAATTATGAGTCTTGGAAACCTCGTATGGTTGCCTTCTTAAGATCGATGGATATCAAGGCTTGGAGGCTGGCGATAAAGGATGGAAACATCAACCAAGGTTGAAAAAGATGGGACTCTTGTCTTGAAACACGAGGAGGAATGGAGCAAAGAGGAAGAGGGCGGCTCAGGAAACTCTAAAGCGATGAATGCTCTATTTAATGGTATTGACAGAATATCTTGATTTGGTTCACCAATGTGGTGGCCAAGGATGTTTGGGACACTCTCAAAACTACTCATGAGGGACATCCAAGGTGAAGATGTCAAGACTTGGATGCTCACTACCAAATTTGAGAATCTGAAGATGAAAGAAGATGAGACTATTCATGAGTTTCACATGAATGTTTTGGAGATTGCCAATGCCTCAGGAGCACTTGGTGAAAAGATGTCGAGAGGAAAGGCGGTGAGAAAGATTCTCGGTCCTTGCCCAAAGGTTTGCAATGAAATTCGCAATAGAAGAGGCTCGGGACATGACATCTTGAAAGTTGAAGAGCTTATTGGGTCTCTTATGACTTTTGAGATGGGAATCGATGAAACATCGGCAGGGAAGAACAAAAGCATAGCACTTGTATCAATTAGAAGAAGGATGCAAGGTGGAAGATGAGGAGAAGATATACGAAGCTATAGTTATGCTTGGAAGGCAGTTCAACAAGCTCATCAGAGGATTGATCCAAAGTCAAGGTCAAATGTCAAGGACATTGCATCGACATCAATGAACTTATGATTCCGGCGGAAGATCCAGTCGGAAGAAAAGGAAGTCAAAGCGAGGAGTCCGGTGTCATGAATGTGAAGGATTTGGACACATTAGGTGAATGTCCTACCTTTCTAAAAAACAAAGAAAGGATTGAATGTTACTTGGTGCGATGGTGATACGAGTGAATCGAGGAAGAAGGTGCCAAACTTGTCAGCACTCACTTTGGTGTACAATTACGATATGGATTCGGTGATGAGGAAGTAACATTTGAAGAGCTTGTTGAGACCTACGGTGTGTGTGAAAAGTGGTGAAGTGTGTAATGAGGAGCAGAAAAAGGCGATTGAGAAGTTGAATGACGAGAATGTGAAGCTAGAGGTGAGAAAAGGAAAACACCACTATAAATCTCCTCAGTGATATTGTCATGTTGAATTCCAAACTTGATCGGATGTCTAAATCATCAAAATGTTGACATCTGATCTTGATAAGTTGGAGGAAATTCTTGACTTGGGCAAAATGGGGAATAAGCATGGTCTAGGATATGTGGTGAAAAACACATTGGTGACATTAAGAAGAAGAGACATGGGAGAAAATGTCAAAGCAGTTGTCCGCACAAAGCAGAAATGTGTGTGGATATGTGGGCAAAAGATTTGCTAATAACCGAGAGGAACAAACACAGGAAGTCAAAGCAAAGAGGATGTCATACCACAAAATAGGAAATAGGTGCAGCTCGGGATATGTGGAGGCTAAGAAATTTGTTGATCACAAAAGAAACCTAATGAACCAATGTTAAAGCAGATGTCACAACATTGGGTTCAACATCAAAATCATAGAAACACGATCCAAAAGTTTCAAAGATGGAGATGTTATTATTGTGGAAGGTTTGGTCACATAAAGTCCACCTACTATAGGCTACATGGGTATCCTAATAAAGTTCCATATGTGAAGCCTAAGTCCACAAGGCATCATACACTCACCGATGGAAGAAGAAGACTACACTCGATGGCAGACCACTCTTAGAGTATCTCCCAAGGAAGATTGGTATTTTGACGATGGGTGCTCAAGCATATATTTGAGCAATCTTCTCAATGATGTTAAGCCTCATTCTACCAACTTTGTTACTTTTGGAGATGGAGCTAAAGGAGAAATTAAAGGTGTTGGAAACTCAGTGTGCAGGTTCCAAACACAGAAAGAAGTCTTCTTGGTAAAGGCTTGTTGCAATCTCATTAGCATAAGTCATTATGTGATATGGGATTCACGGTCGACTTCACTAAGCCAGATGTCTTGTGATCAATGATGAACAAGTAGTGATTATGAGAGTCGGATCAAAGGACAAGCTGCTACTTGTGGGAATCGAGAACCCCTCGCCATCGTGCTCTCGGACAAAGATGAAGAGAAAGTGAAGTTGGGGCACAAGAATCGATCACCACACCTCGGAGGAATGAAAAGGATCGATCCCATAGGCGAGTCAAGATTACAAGAATTCTCATGGGAAAAGGGAAAATCTGGAAATTGTAAATTGGACGAAAGAATGTCACACTCAATGTCCGGACATTTGATCACTCACAATCTTGAAGCAAAGTACTAAGTTACGGCATGAAAGTGACCAAGTGTCTTATTGTCAAAGGTTACGGAGAAGTCTTGGATAAAATCCTCTTTGTCGAGGAGGAGGGAATATCATGGTGGCTTCCATCCATGGTAATCACTTAGTATCTGAAGAAGTCTCGGACACAATGATGGATGGCTCAACACTCCTCCACGGAACAAGTGTGCAAGAATTGTGCCAAGCTTGGGATGAAGAATGGCAACACACTAGGACTATTGCCCTCCACATTTGAAGTTGTCCAAGAGAACAAGTAGAAAAGTGTTGATCAAAGCTTGTGTAAAAGCCATTGTGATAGATGTTTCCTCTTGAGTAACAATCTTAGCTCTTGGAACAGCAAGAAGCAAAACTGTTTGGCTTTAGACAATCTTTGAAGTTGTATCCATAGCGGATGGGGCGGTTTAAGATGGTGCGGATGAAGCGGATCGACTAAGTACAATGTCACAAAGGATGTCATGACATTGTCTGTGACAACTTCACTAAAGTGCACGAGGCTAGTCGACAAGATTTTAAGGGACTAATTGGGTATTTGTCAACATGAGAAGTTGTAGCAATTAACTGAGCCTACAACAAGGGATGAATTGGACTTGTTATTTCAATTACTCATAAGTGGGGTATTTAGGTATTTTCATCCTCATTTTAAAAAGCCCAAGAATAGGAAGAGACACCCACATATAAGAGTTTCTCCTTTTGAAAGTAGTATCACTCTTTCTTCATCTAAAAGCAACTCTGAAATCCCTTGCAATCTTCGCTTTCTCTCTCTCAAAAACCATCAGCGAAAAATGTCTTCATCTTCCTCATCATCCCAACAATCAGGATCTTCATCTCCCTCCTTGGGAAGTTAAACGAAGCCATGCAAGCATGTGATTACTCCACTGCGTACAATGGCTTGACCGAAAAGTCAAGCTACGCACGAAATGCAAGAAGACACAGGCATCCCTACGGTAAAATTCTATTCCATCATCCTCCTCTCCGGGTCTAGGTCGGTCATGTGGCCATAGCTAGGATAGTGTCGATATCCTAGCGGAATAAAAGCTGCACAGGATATCGGTCCCCGATCATAAGTCCTAGCCAGCTTAGCGGTTGATCCGAATGTCAATGAGAATGTCAAGACATCGGTGATGATGTGACTCTCTGTCAAAGTTGATGTTAATCCCCGGTTCACGAAGGATGTCAAGATGATAATGTAATGGAATCCCCTGCTGATAATGTGAATGAGATCCCTGATGAGATTCTTGAGAAGTCTCCAGATCACTGTACCTCTGATAGATCACCTCTGCCTCTGCTGAGAACATATCTGATAGCATTCTTGAAGATACTCCTGAGAAGAACACCAATCAGAATGCTGTTTCTCATATCATCAATCTAGATGAGGAGTTCTCAGATAATGACCTCATAGCCAAGGTTAATCCCAGCATTACTAGGAGGATAATGAATAGGAAAGGTAAGCAAAGTGCTACTCCAAGCTCTGCTCATAAGAAGAATGCTGAAGTTGGTTGCAAGATTCCTAGGGATGAAGGGAAAGCTATAGAAAAATCTGGCAAGGGCAACAAAGTTGGACCTTAAAGGGAAGGTAAAGTAAAGAATGTTGGTGATACCCTAAAGTAAAGAGCACCTCCATTGTAAAGAAAAGGAAAGCACACAGCCTCGGATCAGGATAATTACGACTTTGATGTTCTGAGAATGTCTCGACATTCATTCAAAAAGCATCTCTTGGGAAAATACCCATAGTTCACGAGTGCCAATTGACAACATTTCCTTTCACCACCACGAAAATGCTAGGTGGAAATATGTAAGTTTGAAAAAATTGCACTTGAAGGGCGCACAAAGATGCTCTTGAATGCAAGGTGATTGACTGATCAAGGAAGGCGGGTTGATGAGAGCGTGGTGAAGTTCTCAAAGCTATTATGAAGGTCAGTGAAGGAGTTTATTGTGAACTGTCAAATGGTTGTCTTGATGGAAGATCACCGTTTTAAGATGTATTTGTCGAGGAGGAAGAAAAGTGAAGTTTTCCTCAAGTGTAATCAACAAGTACTTAGGGAGATCGGATGAGGCTCAACTGAGCTTGAAGAAGCGACAATCAAGTATGTCGATCCACCAGCGGGTAAAACATTGGCCATTGAAGGAAAGCTTTACGCTAGCAAATTAAGTGTCAAATTTGCTATTCTTCACAAGATTGGTGCAGGCTGGGTTCCCAGAATCATAAGTCAACCATCTCCATTGGTGCAGGGAGGTTCATTTTGTTGTTGGAACAAAAGCAAAGTTTGACTATGGAAGCTACATTTTTATCGAGATCCTTAAACATCTTGTGATTATGGACCAATAGCATTTCCCTCCCTCTTGTGTGGTATTATAAGCGATCAATACCGATATCTTGGTTGATAGAGATTCGGTATGTAAAGAGCTCCTCTCTTGGCCTTCTACAAGCTATTTCAAGGAAGCATGTTCGACATTGTCATGACATCGGTGAGACATCAAATGTCAAAGCCAATTCTCGGAAAGCGATGTCATAGGCTGCTAAAGGAGACATGGGAACTTGAAGCAAGGAAGCGGAAGCCGATCTACTCTTGAAAAGAAAAGACACGAGAGGTTGAGGAAGAAAGGCTAAATGGTGATACCTCTGCTGCTCATATGGAGGAAGATGATGTGGTGACCAAGCGATTCTTGACAAAGAAGGCTTTGAAGATGTGTCCTTTCACGATGCTTCTTACGGAAAAGCACTTGAAAGTTATTGCTGTTGTCTCGATGCTATTACATCAATTGTTTTCATTTTACGCATTTTGTTTTATTTTGGATGATTGTAACCATTGTGTTGACAGATGTGTAACCCTTGAGTACTTATGCTGGTATTGTTTTTTTTCTGGTACTGATTGATTAAAAGTTTGGGGCATTTGTATTGTTTCCTTTGGCCCCTTATGGCTAAAAAGGGGGAGAAGAAATACGGTGGGAAGTATTAATGTTTGGGAAACTGTATGGGGGAACTGTATGGCCAGTTTAAAATTTTGTGGGCAATTGTATGTGGGCAATTGTGGGAATTATGGGATTTCTGTATGGGTAGAATTTATCTTATCTCTAGGTTCTAGTTTATTTAAGCTTAGAACTAGTTTGTCTTCTGCTGCATGTGTACTCTGATAGGTTAAGTAGTTTTAGCCAAAAATGTGCCAAAGGGGGAGTTTGTTAGTGTTTTAAGTTGGCATCAATTTTGGTAAAACTAGGCTTTAGAAATGTCTTGATAGATGTCATGACATTCGAGATTGAAGATAAATCCTCTTGGACAAGGATGGTAAAAGTACAGAGGGAAGCTAAAGTTGTCTTTGAAATTAAGAAAGCGATCGATGTCATAACAAATGTTATGACATTATGTACATTACATACTGCGAATCGGTTGAGATTTTCGGAAGTTTGTTGAGCTATTTATTTATGTTTTTCATTATTAGAAAGCATGCTCACGTGGTTGCTAGGTTAATCTTAATTAAATCTAAATTGGTTGTTGAAAGACCATGTTTTTAGGATTAAATTAAGTGAACCTAACTATCTTTATGGAAATGCCCGAAGATTTGGGATGCTTCTATAAAGGAAATCAACCACTACAAGCGTGCCACGCCTCGAATTTATTGAAGATATTAGGGTTGTAATTTGTGTCTTGTTAGGTTTAATGTGATTGATTTTGTGTAATTCTAGTTTCTCTTGTGAGCCAAGCAACTATCAATTGATAAGTGCATTGGACTAGGATTTGTTTGTAAGGGTAGTTTATCACTCAAAGCTTTGAAGCACAGTGTTTGTCTCTTGATTGAAAGCTTTGAGCGAGATCAAGATATTTTATTGAAGTGTGTCTTCACAATTCAATTATTCAATAGGTTGATATCACTGCGGTTGATTGAGGGGAGTGAGTAGGAACTCAGATCTAAGTAGGACTTAGGTTGAAGTGTCATTGGGTAGGTCTTAAGTGAAGGAGATAAACTGGTTGGTTTATTCCTGAATTAATTCTACTAATAGTGAATTTCCTCCCTGGCTTGGTAGCCTCCATACGTAGGTTTGTTAGAACCGAACTGGGTGAACAACTTATTGTGTTATTTACTGATTTCTGTATTTACTGTGTGAATTGTCAACATAGTGTCAGATACTGTGTCATAACATTCTCTTTGACATCAAGTATCTGCTGCCAGGAATTTCAATACTTTTTTGAAATTCGAATTCTGTTTATCATGCATTATTAATGCATTTTGATGTTTGTTTCGTGCTTAGAACAAGGTTTGCAAGCTTTCTGGGTCATCCAATTGAGTTTTCGTGGCCAAAAACATGATATGCCATGTTAGGGTTCCTGACCACGATTTAGGGCTTCTCTAATTAGGATAAATTGGACCAAACCGATGCCATCACGATGTTCAGTGGACCAAGACGAATCGAACCATGACTTTAGATTTTATTTATATTACCTGTATGTGATTTTTGATTTAGCAGGGGTCGTAGCGTCGCTTTGAGGCCGACGCAAAATTCCCAGCCAGAATTTGAATTGAGGAAGATGAAGTTTGGCGCGAGCTCGGTACAACCAGGAAGTGACACTTGTTTTTATTCCACTCGCTCCGATTTCCAAACAATAATGCACGCTGGCTCAGTTGGTCAAGGCAAGGGGTTTCAAAGTTTGAAAGCAAGGTCTCCAGTTCGAATCTTGGTAAGACCATTGTTTTTTTTCTCTTTTACAAACTAACATATTTTTCATATTTTCCTTTTATTTAATATTTTCATGCATTTTAATTAATTTCCAGAATTTTTATCATGCATTTAAAAATACCAAAAAAATATTTTTCTTTTTGCATTATTTTCAGAAAATATTTATTTAATTTATAAAATTAAAAAATATCATTTTGCATGCATATTTAATTTTATTGCTAATTTATCATTTAAATCACTTTTAATTGCATTTTAATTATTAAATTATCTCCAAAAAATCCCAAAAAATTATTTTAGCATATTAATGTTATTTCCAGCATAAAATATTTTTCTCATTAAAAAATAATTATTTTTACTAACATTTTCCTCTTATTCGATTTCCTCGTATTTTCAGATTTCTCATCTTTCCACAGGTTATCTCGTTTCGGACGATTTCTTTTTACCGTTTCCTTTTTTCAATAATGTAATTGTTCATGGGATGTAATAGTTTAATTAGGGCTTTTATTTTCCGCATTTTCCAATTATGTATCTGCCCAAAAGCCATGTAATAGCGTAGGATTTATCTTTCCGCTCTCGTTTCGCATTTAATTTCGCACCTATAAAGCTAGTAATTAGGCGTGTATGGCAAGATAAAATTGAACAATAGCTCACTCTAATTTCCAAGATAAAATATAAAATTAACACTCTTTCACACACCCCTTAGGGTAATTCTCTCACGTTGCCTTACAGATTCAAAAATGGTGAGTCCCCGAGCGTAGAGGTGTCCACACCGTTGCCTTCAAAACAAATCATCATAGTCCCTTGATACAAGATCATAGACCCACGATGTAAGCCTCGAATACATGATCTTGACCCTCGATTGTCGCCGAAAAATAATGATAGTCCATTCGAATGTGCTAGGATACTCCTACAAGTTGCTTTCTATCACCATCCGATGTCCCTTCGAATGTCCTTCTACATCCAACGAATAGGGTTACCTACCAACTAATGGTATGGATAGCACTATTCTAAAGGAGCGATAAAACAACACAGCCATTACGGTAGGTAATAAGACTTTTAGTTGCTTGCTCTATCAAAATACTTTTCACACACACTTTTGTCAAAGTTCAAACTCTTTTCAAAAAAACCATTTAGAACACTTTGTATACATTCCTACATGAATCATTACAAAGTCAAAGCGAAATGCCTTTTCAAAACATTTTTGTCAAACACACGAGAAAACACATTTTAAGCGCTAGAAAGCAACTAAGCTCGTAGATAACTACGGATGAAAGGGGTGCTAATACCTTCCCTTTTCATAACCTTCTCCCTACTCGAATCTAACGAAGGTCTTTTCTGTTCTTTTCACCTTCCCTTAATTGGATAAAAGAAAAATCGGTGGCGACTCTTGCTATCCGCACATTTGCGATACAAAATCTCAAAGTCGATTCACCGTATTACGATTCGTCGATCTCAGCGATAACGGTTCATCTCAATGATATTCACCCAGTGTGTCTCTCAACAATTCCCTTTCCCAGCCATGATATCAAGACTTGAAACTTGGTCGATAGTGCATCGGAGAAACCTACCCTTTATCCCCGACCAAAGATTTCGACGGGCTCCGGATCCTTCTAATCTCAGCGACTATCAAATACTCTCGCAGGATTTGAGCAACATCGATGAAGTACCTCTTAGATTCTCCCAACAAGGTCTATACACAGATCCTCGACAGCGCGATTCGATTTCCACCATCCTCAACAGTATCCAGGCCCAGGACTTGGTCGGATAGTGCATCGGAGGAATCAAAGTTATCTTTCTTCTCTTTCAAAAGAAGGGTCTCCACCCTTCATCCCAAGTGAAATCCTCAGCAGAACATCCGGATCTTCTTCAAGATGGATATGTTTTGAAATACCACAACATCTATCATTCATACATTCTTCATAAAAGTCATAATTTGTGCATATGTCATTCATACGCATTGTCATGCATCACACTTTGCATAAGACTAATCATATTCTATCAAAGTTTCTCTTGTTTTCTCCAAAGCAATGAAAGTCCAGCCTAAACGGGTCCAAGATTAAGACCGAATCTAGGCGGAAAACTATACGAGCGACCAACCTCGTTGTCCTCCGACAACGGATCCGGGATTAATACCCAAAAGCGGACGGAAACCTATCAGAGCGATCACAAGTTATCCTCCGATATGAGGCGGTGGATCGATGCGAAGCTCAGCGGGAAGATATCCACATGTGGCCAACTATTATCCCTCGGTAGTCGGCCACGAAGAACTATTACGATTCCTTCTTATTATCAGCGACTACGAGAATCGGCGCGACTCGGTTGCCTTGGATGGCATCTTAAGCCCGTCTCAGACTATTTGTCAACATCTCTCCACTTTCGGAATCTTGCATATTTGGTTAAAACCAATACAAACCAATAACTTCATTCAAGGTTAAGCACAAAGTCTAACGTCGACTCCTCGGATGGCATCTTAAGCCCATCTCTATGCTCCTTCCACTTTGAAGCGTCTGAGCCTAGCATCGGCTCGCCATCGATCTTTCCGGATGGCATCTTAAGCCCATCCCGTCGCTCTCCTATCAATAATCTCGAGTCTAGCGTCGACTCATTCCCCACTCCTCCAAATGGCATCGTAAGCTCGTTCCGCATCATCGATCAAGCGGCGAGTGCAAATTTTCGGTGTACTCGGTGTTCGATCATCTTCACCTCCGGTCACGAAGGCAAGGCATGCCAATCTAACCCTTCGGTACAAGAAGATTGAGCAGGGCAGCTGTCATACCCTAAAATTTGCCCTCCAGTTCTCAAAACATTCCATACATCCATGCTCGAGGATTCCTCGAGAGTTGATCGACAAACTTTCTCTGACAATCAACCCAAACTAGGGTTTGGTATTTCTCGAGATCAAGATGGACTTCAACATCTCCAATGGTCTTCATGCCTCCTCATATGTTTCAAAGACTCTCCATATCAAGTTTCAAGCCTCACAAGTCAAGTTTCCTCGAGACGATTGCTCGGATGGTTGAAAATCGGTTATATTGGTCAAAAGTCAAGCGTGGTCAACATACTGATCAAACTTCGATTTTTGGTCAACATCATCATTTTGAAGTTACATTCATCATTTGATCAAGGGTTGATCATGATTCATCAAGAAAACTCAAGATTTGCTCAAAGTCGAACTTTCTAAATTAGGGTTTCTCGGTGAAAAGTCAACCAAACTTTGGTGAGCATAACTTCTTCATACTTTCTCGAAATTTTCCACCACCTCTTGTTTTGAAGGAAATTCAATTCTCTACAACTTCATGTCTCACAAGAATGTTCAAAAATGCTTCATTTGGAAGGTATGGATCAAAACATTCTGAGTCCTTTTCAAAGTCAACAAAGAGTCAACATTTTGTTTTGAAGATATATTGAGCATGGTAACTCCAATTGAGATGAAACAAAAGATTTTGGTTAGAGGACTCTTAGAGCTTTCTAAAAAGTCCAAGAACACTCAAAAATGTGGAAAAATGAGCAAGATACACCTTGTGCAAGTTGGGCAATTTTGAGGAAGTGCACAAAGAGAGATGCTTCTAAAAATCAAAAATTTTGCAAATGGGCTTACTTTTTCTTCATCCAAACTTGTTCCCTATGCAATTAGGAATATCCAAGCCCAATGCCACGAATTTTTATTTTATTTTTCTATTTAATTTGGAATTTATTCATTTAAATACAAATTAAATTCAAAAATAAAGTATAAAATCAAAATTAAATGCAAATTTGATTTTTCTCTCTTCCTTGAGATCCTAGAAAACCAATAAAGCCAGCAAATTTCGAAATTTGATTGGATATGGCAAGAAATTGATTGAAATTGATCAAAAAGATGAAAATTTGATTTGGTACAAGATCAAAAATATTTTGCATTGATTGATGATTGATTCTTTCTCAAATCAGCTCTAATTCCATCTACTATATATATACACATGCCACACGAATGAAAAAGGCGTTGGAGAAACCTATTGAAGTTCAAAAAAATTGTGGCTTACAAGCAACTAGCAATCATCGATCCAGCCTGTTTCAATTGTTTTTGAGGATTCAAACACATTCCTTGACATCCCTGGAAGCATTCCAGACCCTTACATTGCCCAAAACCATCAAGAAACTCGAAAACGAATCGGTTTGATCTTCTTTTCAAAATTCGATTTTCGGTTCATGCATTATTAACATGTTTTGTTGTTGTTTTGTGATTAGAAGGAAGTTTGCAAACGTTCTGGGCAGTTTGATTGTATTTTTATGGCCGGAAACACGAACCACCATGATTAGGGTTTCTTGAACCAAATTAGGGTTTCTCTAAAACGGAAAAATTGGACCTCAAGACCACTACCGTTGCATTCGGAATGATGTTTCCAATCGATTCATACCCTTGAATGTTATTTATATTGCCTGTACATGATTTTGATATTAGCAGGGGTCATAGCGTCGAACCAAGGCCGACGCAGGATTTTCAAAAATTTGAAACGAGGAAGATGAAGTTTGGGGCGGAGACGAGGCAATGAGGATGCGACACTTGTTTACAATCCGCTCGCTCCGATTTCCAAACAGTTGGACACGTTGGCTTAGTTGGTCAAGGCAAGGGATTTCAAAGTTTGAAGGCAAGGTCTCCAGTTCGAATCCTGGCAAGACCATTGTTTTTCTTTTTACAAAACTTCTCATATTTTTCTATTTTTCTTTTTATTTAATATTTTACATGCATTTTAGTTTATTTCAATAATTTTTATCATGCATTTAAAAACACCAAAAAATATTTTTCTTTTTTCATTATTTTCAAAAAATGTTTATTTAATTTATAAAATTAAAAATATTATTTTTGCATGCATATTTAATTTTATTACTAATTTATCATTTAATTCACTTTTAATTGCATTTAAATTATTAAATTATCTCCAAAAAATCCCAAAAAATTATTTTAGCATATTAATGTTATTTCCAGCATGAAATATTTTTCTCATTTAAAAATTATTATTTTTACTAACATTTTCCTCTTATTCGATTTTCTCGTATTTTCCGATTTCTCATCTTTTCACAGGTTATCCCGTTTCGGACGATTTCTTTTTACCGTTTTCTTTTTTGATTATGTAATTACTTATGGGATGTAATAGTCTAATTAGGGCTTTTTATTTTCCGCACTTTCAATTATGTATTTGCCCCAAAGCCATGTAATAGCGTAGGATTTATCTTTCCGCATTTTACATTCCCGCATTTTAATTTCCGCACCCTATAAATTGCTAGTAACTAGGCGTGTATGGCAAGATAAAATCAACATAGCTCACTCTAATTTTCAAGATAAAATATCTGAAATCAACACACTCTTTTCACACATTCACCCCTTAGGGTAATTCTCTCTCGTTGCCTTACAATTCAAATGGTCGAGTCCTCGAGCGTAGAGGTATTCTAGCACCGTTGCCTTCAAAACAAATCATCATAGTCCCTTGATACAAAGATCATAGACCCACGATTGTCGCCTCTGAATACATGATCTTGACCCTCGATTGTCGCCTCGAAAATGATGATAGTCCGCCGAATGTGCTAGGATACTTCCTGAGTTGCCTTCTATGACCATACGATGTCCCGAATGTCCGCTTACATCCAACGAATAGGGTTACCTACCAACTAATGGTATGGATAGCACTATTCTAAAGGCGTAAAACAACAACGAACAATTACGAGTAGGTAATAAGACTTTTAGTTGCTTGCTCAAATCAAAATACTTTTCACACCACACTTTTGTCAAAGTTCAAACTCTTTTCAAAGCGAAACATTTCCGAACACTTTGTATACATTCCTACATGAATCATTACAAAGTCAAAGCGAAATACCTTTTCAAAACATTTTGTCAAACACACGAGAAAGCACAATTTTAAAGTGATCTAAGAGCAACTAAGAGCCGTAGATAACTACGGATGGAAAGGGTCTTGATACCTTCCCTTTTCATAACCTTCTCCCTTACTCGAGAATCTAACGAAGGTCTTTTCTGTTCTTTTCACCTTCCCTTAATTGGATAAAAGAAAAGTCGGTGGCGACTCTTGCTATCCGCATATTTGCGATACAAAAACCTACAAAGTCAGTTCACCGTATTACAGAGCCCATGTCACAGTCTCAGGTGGCTTTAGTTTCTTTTGAGATTTGTATTTGAACATCTCTTTGCAAGTCAACCACCAAGGGTATGGAGGAAACCAAGCCAGAGCCAGCTCTGAGGTAGGCAATCTAGGAAATTTAGGTGGATGCATTTTGAGTGCCAACCTATACCTATCCTCATGTGACAACCCTGAAGGAAGTTTGAACTTAGACATTTTTTCTTTAAATTTTTCCTTCAAGGTCTGGGACGCTCGATACACAGTGGTTTCCAAGCGTGTGGGATCATAAGTGGTTTGAAATAATTACGAAAAGCTCTAATTTCTTTAGCGTGGTGAACATACCTTTCTTGGAGTGTACGCACATTGAGCATCGGTTAACTTGAATGGTGAGGGTGTCAAACATATATGATTGGTAGAACTAAGTCCACCATTCCGAAATCCTTATTTGTAGTATGTTGGTTCAAAAGGTAGTAGTTGAATTAGCGAAATCTTGATCTTGTTCTTGTTGTAACTTTGCCTCTCTTGCTTTAAGCGTTCGACACGAGGTTATGGCACTCGTGTTTGGAGCAGAGGTTCGGGATTAATTGGCATAGTCAAATTGTCTAGAGGCGAAGTTGGGTTGATAAGCAAAGAGGAAAATTTGATTCTTAGCGGGAGTAATTCGTGAGAAATCAACCTAGGGAAATGCTTTCCAAATGTCTTGTATCTCTTTACTCTTAACGGCTTGAAGGAGACATTGTGAACCATGATGGTCCATGAGTCCTTGGAGCAAAGGGTGCCATGGTCTCTTGAATTTGTGTCTCTTGGAGAAGATCATGATGTAGTTCGAGAAAAGGACTTTGAAGTCATCTTTGTCATCATTCGGGTGAGTTTTTGACCTTGTGCCTTCAATAATTCTATCACTATCTCGGGATCTTGTTCGACAATGGTGTCGTGATTGATAAGGAGGATTCGAACATGGCATTGAGCCATAATTGGAGCAACCAAAAGGGCCAGCTAGAAGGATGTTTTGGGAGTATGGGATTTCAAACTAGAAGCGGATGATCTTAAGCTTTCATAGAGGTCAACAAGCGATTCGCTCGGACATACTCTCTATTCTCATGCAAATCCTAGCTAAAGGAATGAACCTACTTGCTACTTGCAAGGATCTCTGAGAATACATATCTTAACAACCATAAAGTGAGGAAGGCAATGTGTTCTATGTAGGGCGCTATCTCCTTGGTGGTAGTGGTGATGAATTTGGAAAAACTAGCTAGTTTGACATCGAAGTCAATAATACTAGAGTGCTCTTCGTTGTCGGGGATATAGGTTTCTCTCTGGTGAAACACCGATGATGGCGACTATGTCAAAAAGGTAGGCGTTATCATTCCGCGGGAAGGTGAAAGGTATTATAGGTGCTATCGAAGTATAATGAGGCGAATAGCGTTGGGTATTTATGGGTGAAACACAGTTTCGACGACTTAATCGATTAGATTCCTAATTCCTCCCATTCTTTGGGATTTTTGGCTTCTACTTTGGTGAGCCGTTTGGTAAGCTATATACGAGGTAGCGGGATCGAAATGGTTTGAAGTTACTTTTACATAATCTAAGATAAAGGGATCTTTTGAAGTGCGATTGGAGTTTCTATGGCTTTCGAATCGGATGATTCGCTTATATTTCGTTCTACCTTAGGGATGTCCATTTTATTGAATAAAGGTTTGAAGTTATAGCAAGCAGGGAAGATTTTCTAGTGTCTTTCAAGATTTCAAACACGTTAGAAGACCCATTAAAGCAAATCTTTTTCCAGCGTTAGTAGGGATTAATACACGAGGCATCTGACATTTCCTTTTCCTTAGAGATCATTTGAGGAATGAGCCAGATTGACCACAGTAAGTGCCTACCTTACTCTCCATGATTGTTCCGTGTTCTTGCTCTTCTTCTTTGAAGTTTTCTTGATTGAGATGATGTTGATGAAGACATTGTTGAGATTGTTGGAAGTTTTAGGGTTTTAGTGAGTAGAGGAAGAAAAGTTTGAATTTGGAAAAAGGAAAAGACTAAGTGATAGGCTTTTATAGTGAGGAAGTTTAAACACCCACTAAGTGAGACTAGGGATACGTGGGAGTCGTGGGTTGGATTCAGAAGGAGGTGGCGTAAAAACTTATGTTATGTTGGTAATGAGCATGATTAAATATAATCATTACTTTTGAAACCGCACCATCTTTGTGATGGTAGTTCAAAGCGGTTAAGAAATCCAAGAGGCATCTAGGTAGCGTGTGTGAAATCATGTACAGTAAATGTTGTGATTACTCAAAGGTCATATCAAAATCTTGTGAATTTATTTAAAATAAGTATTTCTCAGAGGATTTCGAAATACATATTTTAAAGGGGCATTTGTTGGTGAAGATTTTGATAATATAGTTCGAAATAAACAGTTGACGTTTGATGGAATAAAGCAAGTGTTATGTTTGAATGGAAGATGATGTTCTTCAAATGGAAGCGTCAAGCTCGAGCTTGAATGCGATTGTGAAGATACATTTAAAGAAGCTTGAAGCGGTAGAGGCTATGTACGTGAAGGTTGTGAAAGCAATTGAGCGGAGGCTACCAAGGTATTTGAAATTCAAGCGTGAGCGGGACATTGGGAATTCAAATACATCAGGTATTCAAAGACATGGAGGCTAGAGAAGCAAAGCTCGCATGCTTGAGCGTGGGTATTTGACAAGACCGTTATGGTCAAGTAATATAAATAGAAGTCTTAGTGTTAGGATTTCGTGTGTCATATCTATTGTACAAAATTCATAAACATTCAAAATACCACATGGATAGGAAGCGAATGCTCGAACAATGTCGTATGATAACACCAAACATTTACAATTCAGTAAAAAACTCTTTATGTATTTCCAGTTTATCTTCCATTTTCATTCTACTGTCATTTCAAATACTTTTGCATTCAAAGTCATTTACTTATTGTTGTTCTTATATTCGAGTTCTTTATACTTTCCAGAAACTTTTATATTCATGCTTTTACATTCATGTTTTTACATTCATGCTTTTACATTCATGCTTTTACATTCATGTTTTACATTAAAGTCTTTACATTAAAGTTTTACTCTTTACGCATTTAAATACCTCTTATCATATTCGAATCTTTAATCATTCAGTCCAGTTTTACATTTATTTGCTTAATTAAGTCATTGAAATCATTCAGTGTAGTAATTGAAGTAGATTGAATGCCTCTAAAACACTTTAATTAAAAATCCTAACTATGAATACCGGTTTAATAGTAGATTTATCCAACGACCAAATCCATAGGATCAATCTAGTCGATCCTGCAAGTTACCAGAGAAATTGAATAACAGTAATTAAGATTATTCGATTGTTTGGAAGACTAGCGGTTGTTTACCAGAAATCACTATAAACAGGTTGGTACAGGGGAAGGAAGCTCGGGTCCTAAGGGTTTGCTCCTTTTGGGTCACGATTTCGAATATGGGACACCACAAAACAACCTTCGAGGACTATGCGAAAAGAAAACTCTCCATGTGAATTAGTCGGTCTGACTGGTTGAATAACACTTGTAGAAAAAAAAGTTTTGGTTGAATACAATATGGATGATAATAGAAAGTGTTTGAAGGATACTATAGTATTTGTCTTTATATTCACGGTTTGAAAAATATTTTTATATGTGCTCATACGCTATTCATACCTAAGTACTATTATTCATATTCGTTTGTCCGATTTCAAATAAAAATTATCAATCATAATTTTCATTTTAAATTTTTAATAATATTATTGTTGAATTAAGAAATAAACAAAGACTTTTATTAAAATGCATATAAGTTTAATAAATATGTATTTAATAAAATTGATATATATATATATATATATATATATATATAGTGTGTGTGTGTGTAGGTGTATAATAATAAAAATTAAAAATATATAAATATTTCTTATGTGAATATGGGTGGGTGATAATTAAGATACTCGTATTTTGATAAGTGCCAAAATGTAGTTATTATATATATATATATATATATATATATATATATTTTGGCACTTATCCGTTCTTTTGTTGATATTTAGTTGAATAATACCGACTTTTTGTTGTAAATACGTTTTATTGTGTTTTGTGTATATATTGTACCGTTTGATTAGTTTTGTATATATTTTGTAGGTATTTGTTGCATTATTGGAGCATTGAGAATAAAGTCTAAATGGAGATCCAAGATGTATTTTTGATCGAATAAAGGAATCAGGCTTGAAGGTGGAAGCCATTGAAAGCCACAAGAAAAGCAACAAAAGTTGCTGCCTATTCATGAGCGAGGGCCTTGCGTCGTGGCGACAGTTACATTAGAGGAAGATGAGTTTCGTTCGACTTGTTTCACTTTCGGGCGAGGAAATAAAGATTTTGTCGGTGACTAAATTTTGTCGAGCAAAGGTAGATATTTATACAGTGAGGGCGTGGCTTAATTTGAGCAAGTTAATAAGAAGATTAAGCCTATGACTTTTAGTTCGCCGACTATCACGAAACCGTTTTCTTTATACTTTCATTTAATTTTTGAGTATGGTTTTGGAGTGTGAAGTTCTTGCTCCCAATTCCATCACTCATATAGTTTTTGATAGATTAGCTTAGAAAACAACACTAGGTTCTTGCTCATGGTTGATTGGAGGTGGATTGCTCTTCGATAGGCTCTGACAAACCGATGTAAATGAGTAGTGTATCTCCTCTCTTCTCTTTGTATTTCTCTATTTTTTTTGGTTATGTATGTATATTTACTCTGAACACATGTATATTTGTCGCCCTTGGCGTTGTATAAAGTTTGCTTTATGAATATGTGTTGGTAGTTATCTTAGGTTTTTACTCTATGTTGGGGGATTTGAGCTTGCTAGAGATAGACCGCTTAAGTTCTTACCTAGGATGATTATCTGTTAGTTTCTGAATGCTAGAAATAGGTTTAGAGTTGACATTCACCATAGAGTATTTGATCCCAATGCCTCTATGTCGGTGAAGTATGCCAGGGATGGGTATGGAGGTGATGCAGTTGACTTCTGGTTGTCGAGGTATGCCAAAAATGGATATCGAGGTGATTCGGGAGGAATCTCAATTTGGGTTAGAAATAGCTTAGATTGTGAGAGGTATGTGATGACACGAAGGAGTATCGTAGGCCGAGTATGATATGGGTGGTAGATTTAAGTCTGTGACGGGTAGTGTGCATTCGTTTCAAACAAGCTATCTATCCTTTATAGTTTTTGTTCATTTACTTTTGTATGTTATTTTCAACTCATTTAATCTCAAACTCATTAACGGTAGAATTGTCGAGCAGCGAATCAATAACCAATCTCTGGGACACGATCGATATAACCTAACGGTATATATCACCGATAAAAATAATACCAACTCTTTGCTTGCACTAATACGCGGGCAACAAAATGGCGTCGTTAATCGGGATTGGTTTATTGTTTCTATATTACGATAATTTCGTTGTTTTGAGTTTTGTAATTTTGTATATGTTGTATAGACTTTGTATATGAACTTGTATGTGTTACTTATACAGGTTGTTGTTACTTTCCATACTTGTACATATTTGTGATTTTCTTAGCTTTCATGTGATGTTGTGAATTGTCTTGTACTCGTAACGTTTGTTGTGTGGTTGTTAGGACACTCTCTTTAGGTTTGCGCGGTGTGGCAATACCATGGCATGGCGAGAGGATGTTACTAGTGCTCACACAAGAAAGGCGTCGAGCTTACAACGTAAAACAAGCATGTTTTTGTTTGTTTTTGTTTATGTTTGTTTATGTTGTTTGGTGGCTTGTGTTTTAACAAGTTGAAATAGGACTTTTCTTAATTTTAAATCTTCACTTTTCAACTTGCTAATTCATTTTCACCACGTTTTCGTATCGTAATTTGCTTTTGTTTTGTTACGTAAATGTTGTATTTCCGCAAGCTTGTCGTGTTTAGCTTGAGGAGTTTTGTTGGTTGTAAATATTGTACATTTTATTTTTCTAATTCTTTTGTTGTTGTTTGGACTTGAATTTTGGTCCGGTAACTTCAAGACTTTTGAGGTGATTTTTCGAGTTTGATTGTTTCAACTCGCGGATGTATGGTAATGATAGTTTCAAAGTTGGTCCACGTCAAGTACTCGTTTATCGCTTTCTATAGCATAACATGTTTAGAAAATTTATCATTTGGAAAATTATCATGTCATTCATTCTTTTTGCATTACTTGCTCATAAATTGAATCACTTTAGTCCCCTTTTTAACCATAAATGTGAGGAAGCTTTCCATTGTTTACATATGCTGACAGTCCACATTATTGTTTTAACTAGATTTTATTATGCTTAATCTTTTGTTTTGTATTGATTGTATGATTGCAAGAAAATGATCAAGGCATTTGTTGATTTTGAGCATAACTACCTTGGCCAAATATTCAATTCACCTTGTGAGTGTGTGAACCTTTGTTTGCCCCTTTGAGCTTTTATTAATATCCATGTTTATTTGAACTTGATGCTTGTCTATGAGTGTCAATTCACCTTTTTTTGTATAGATGTTGATTTCTTTGTTTCTTGAATTCTTAACTATATGTTGTTGTATGGATTTTTACCTTGCCTTAGAAAGAAGGGAGTATTCACACATTAATGTTGGTTGGATTCAAATTGGGGAGAGAAATGATTATATACTTATATTGTAGTTGGTATGAGATTAAGAGAAAAGAAAAAGAAAAGAAAAAATGTGAAAAAGAAAGATTAGAAAAAGAAAGAAAAAAGAGAAAAGCTTTGAAAAAGAAAAACAAAAAAAGTAGGAATAATGTTATGTTAATAAGTGAGGTGTGGTTGGTGTGAAATATGTGATGAAGAATAAATTTGATTGAAATTATATTGTTTGAAACTTTTCGAGTTGATCACTCCCTTAGGTTTCAACAAGTTTTTGTCTCGATTAGCTTTAGGACTTATCACTTGTTTGTTAACCAAGCCACATTACAACCTTGAAAAGCCCTTGTGATTCTTGCCTTTGTATTTTCAATACGTTTTTGGATGAATGCATAATTTAGTCTATTGTTTGCAAGATTGTGGAGAAGTGTTTTTTATCCCTCACCTTTGTGTGTTCTTCATCTACCGATGAATTTTTGCTAGGTGTGATTCATGATTGATCTTGTTTTGTTTTAGAATGTTTTGCATGATTTTTGTACTTAGGATTTATTTCGTTTATATGATATTGTTGTAGTATAGTGGTAAGTTTGTATTTGTCGTGTACATTTTCGTTTGAACCATACATTTGTTTTCCGTTTAAAAAACTTGTTGATTCGTGATTCTTTGATTATCGTCTTTTGTTTCTTTATGTTTACTTGACTTTGTTTGAGGACAAACAATGTGTCAAGTTGGGGAGAGTTGATAAGTGTCAAAATGTAGTTATTTTGTATATACATTTTGTGGCACTTATCCGTTCTTTTGTTGATATTTAGTTAAATAATCCCGACTTTTAATTGTAAATACGTTTTATTGTGTATTGTGTACATATTGTACCGTTTGATTAGTTTTGTATATATTTTGTAGGTATTTGTTGCATTATTGGAGCATTGAGAATAAAGTCCAAATAGAGCTCTAAGATGCATTTTTGATCGAATAAAGGAATAAGGCTTGAAGGTGGAAGCCACAAGAAAAGCAATAAAAGTTATTGCCTGGGCAATTTTTTCAGGCGAGGGTCTTGCGTCACCGGGCGACGGTTCTGTTAGAGGAAGATGAGTTTTGTTCTGACTTGCTTTGCTTCTGGCTGTCGGGCGAAGAAATTAAGATTTCGTCGGGCGAAGCTAAATTTCGTCGGGCGAAGGTAGATATTTGTACAAGATGAGGACGTGGCTTAATTTGAGCCAAGTTAATAAGAAGATTCGTCGGGCGAAGCTTTTAGTTCGTCGGGCGACTGTGCGCAACCAGATTTTCTTTATACTTTCATTTCATTTTTTGAGTATGATTTTGGGGTGTGAAGTTCTTGCTCCCAATTCTATCACTCATATAGTTTTTGATAGATTAGATTAGAAAACAACACTAGGGTCTTGCTTATGGTTGATTGGAGGTGGATTGCTCTTCGATAGGCTCTGACAAACCGGTGTAAATGAGTAGTGTATCTCCTCTTTTCTCTTTGTATTTCTCTATTTTGTTGGTTATGTATGTATATTTACTCTGAACACATGTATATTTGTCGCCCTTGGCATTGTATAAAGTCTACTTTATGAATCTGTGTTGGTAGTTATCTTAGGTTTTTACTCTATGTTGGGGATTTGAGCTTGCTAGAGATAGACTGCTTAAATTCCTACCTAGGATGATTATCTGTTAGTTTCTAAATGCTAGAAATGGGTTTAGAGCTGACATTCACCATAGAGTCTCTGATCTTAATGTCTCTGTGCCGGTGAAGTATGCCAGAGATGGGTATGGAGGTGACGCAGTTGACTTCTGGTTGTCGAGGTATGCCAGAAATGGATATCAAGGTGATTCGGGAGGAATCTCAATTTGGGTTAGAAATAGCTTAGATTGTGAGAAGTATGTGATACACAGAGGAGTATCGTAGGCCAAGTATGATATGGGTGGTAGATTTAAGTTTGTGACGGGTAGTGTGCATTCGTTCCAGACAAGCTGTCTATCCTTTATAGTTTTTGTTCATTTACTTTTTGTCTTTTATTTTTAACTCATTTAATCTCAAACTCATTAACGGTAGAATTGTCGAACGACGAATCAATAACCAATCTCTGTGGATACGATACGATTTAACCTAACCGGTATATATCACCCGGTAAAAATAATATCAACTCTTTGCTTGCCTGCTAATACCGCATGCAACATATTCGCGTTTACATTCGTTTATTTTCATGAGTAATAATTATTTTTGTCTATAAGATACTTTTTTGCCTGATTTTTTTGGTAACTTATCTTCTATTTTAAAGGAGAAGTAGGGCCAAACAATATTAACAAAAAACTGCTTATAAAATAAGTGTCTTTTATTTTAAAAATAAAAATACAATTTAAAGAACTTCTATTAAAGCTGTTGAAAGTAGGGGTAGCAAAACGGGTCGCTCGTCCCCCGCTCTGTCTTAAACCCGCTAAAAAATGAGTGGGGCGTTGCCCGCCAAGTGTAATGGGCATAAAAATCAAGCTCGTCCCGCCAAGTTGGTGGGTAGGCAGACGGCGGGCTTGCCCGCCCCACTCATTTTTTTTATTTATTTATTTTCAATTTTTAATAGATTTATAGGTTTAATTTTTACATTTCAATTAAATTTTTCACCTATTTTTTAGAATATTTTTCTAAAACATTTCTTAAGAAATTTTACTTATAAAATATTGCATATATTCACAAATAAAAATATAAAATAAAATCATTAAAAATTAGAATGACTAGAATTAACTAAAAATTGAGGGGCTTAAGGTGAGACATGTTGAATGGATAGGTGCGGCGCATGCGTGGCCGACCCGGCGGACCATCGCCCATTTTGTCAGTCGCAAATATTTTACAACAGACATTTGTATTAAATTTGGATGAAAAATTATATTTTTTTTTTTCTCTTTATAAAATTATTTCATCTATATATTAAATAAAATATTTTTATAGATATATCAAACGATTTAGTTTAAAAAAAATTAAAGTTAAAATATTATTAATATTATCAAATCATTTTATTTTATTTATAAAGTTCTGTTTTTCAACTTTAGCTCAAAAGTAACTTTTACAATAAAAAAAATTTGGTCAAACAATTTTTTAATATCCATTTTACAATCTTTGTAGATGACTTTTAAATACCCGTTAAGAATGGATACAATAGTCATTTCTAAATACATTAAAAAAAATATCATAAATGACATTAAAAAAATATCATAAAAAATATTTTAAATTTCTTTAAAATCTCAATTCAACAATCTCCCTTGACCCACCATAATTTTTTTATATATTTTCTATTTGGTAAGAAGAGAAAGTTAAGGGGGGAATTAATCCTTAAAACAAACTAAAAAATAAAAGAATTCGTTTTTAAAATAAAAAAAAAAAAAAAAAAAAATGAAGCTTTTATGCAAATGACTGAACATAAATGGTAAATACATTAAAAAAAAGAAAAAGACTGAACATAAATGGTAAATGCATTAAAAAAATGACAGAACATAAATGGTAAATACATTAAATAATTGGATTGCTTACCTATTATTATACCTAAATTGACACAATAACCTTTTCTGACCAGCTACAACAAAAAATATATATATCTCCTAACACAAATGAAATACTCACACAGTTACCAAAATATAAAAATGAAGGTTTATGGTTGGATTGCAATGACCATTTTGGTCATTTGTTTTTGTTTAGAAGAAACTAATGGAGGGGGTTGCAATTTATATGAAGGAAGTTGGGTTTATGATCAATCTTACCCTCTTTATGATTCTTCAAAATGTCCTAAAGTTCGTTTGGAACTTGATTGCTTGAAATATGGTAGAACTGATAAAGAGTATCTCAAATATAGATGGCAACCAAGCAATAATTGTAACATACCAAGGTATAATTAATTAAATATTTTTATTTTATTTATATAAGTAGACGAACTTATAATAACGACTAAAAATTCTCGCAAATATATAACTAGGAATTCTAGAGTTTTGGTGATGGTATTAAATCTAGTAATACTGGTTTCTGTCAATCGACCTAGAATCGGCTAATCAAATTTATTAAATTTTATATGTTCTTTTTATTAATTTTTATTTTCATTGATTTTGGTGATTTTGATGATGTTTGCAGATTTGATGGAAAAAGTTTCTTGACAAAATTCAAGGGAAAACATATCATGTTTATAGGAGATTCAATAAGTCGTAACCAATGGCAATCATTGTTATGTATGATTCATTCTTCTGTACCAAACCTTAATGTAACACAAAAGGGTGGTAAACCAATCAATAGCCAAACATTTGTGGTTAGTAATATTTTTCATCATAAATCATCTTTCAAAATATGTATTATTTTTATTAATATAATTTTAATTTTTTTGCAGGACTATGGTGTTACAGTTAGTATTTACCGTAATACATATTTGGTTGACATTGTAGTGGAAAAAAACGGTAGAATATTGAAACTTAATTCCATCAAAGTTGGTGGAGATATATGGAAACAAATTGATGTTTTGGTTTTCAACACTTGGCTTTGGTGGGGTCGCACTGATGCCGATAAAGGGTAAGAATTCTAACAAATATAACCTATTTAATTAGTAAATGTTTTTGAAAAATCATATACACAATTATGAGTATTAGGATTTAAAATTTAGTAATACCATCTAGCTTAATAATATCGGTTTTTGATTGTTGTGAACAATAAATGTTTTTTTTTAATTAGTCTCTTATATACTCAAATATATCAAATAATGTGATTTCTTTTTCTTTTTGTTTTGCAGATGGGATTATATTCAAATAGGTGATAAAGTAGTAAAAGATATGGATAGAATGGAAGCTTTTAAAACTGCATTGACAACTTGGGCTCAATGGGTTAATTCAGATATTGATACAACCAAAACCAAAGTTCTTTATCAAGGAGTTCCTCCTACGCACTACGAGTAAGTTTAACAAATCATCTCACTTATTGGTCGTTTCTAAGAATATGATATACGGTTGTTTTCGTGTAAGAATTTATCAAATTTTAATATCTCTAATTATTTCTATTTGTGTGTGTACAAACAATAGTGGGGCAATATGGAAACAGCCAGGAGCAAATTGTGGAAATCAGACAACACCAATAAAAGAATCATCATCTTCAGTTAGGAAGCCACCAGCATCAAATATAGTTCAAAGTGTGTTGCAAACAATTAAAAAGCCGGTTCATCTTCTCGACATTACAGCTCTATCGGAATTGAGAAAAGATGGACACCTAGTATTCATAATGTCGTTAATAGGTTGGATTGTGTTCATTGGTGTCTAGCAGGAGTACCAGATACTTGGAATCAACTTTTGTATGCATATGTTATGAATTAGAATTTAGTGATCAATAAGATGTTACATTTTTCTTACTTAATAAAATTGAATCATTGATCAAGTATGTATTCATATTAGTTTTACCAAAAGTTATGAATACACAAAAGAAGAAATGATAGTACATGTTTTTGGTAATGGTTTAAAATCTCATTATTCATGAAAGTAATAGCAAAACAAAATTCTAGTTTGATATATAAGTTGAATTATGTGTGTTTTGGTAATGGTTTAAAATCTCATTATTCATGAAATTAATAGTAAACATTTCCTTTTAAATGTTGGCTTAGTGCCTTAATTTGGGAAATGATTTAGGTTAAGGAGGAAACACTTTGTTGATTTAGTAATCAAATAAATTTTTAAAAATAAAAATTTACCAAAATAATTATTTTGATTGAATTGCGTGTAAGATATTTTTTAAGACGTTTTGTGAAGGTCTAAAATTGTGTAAGCAAACCATCAAATATGATATCCTCAATAGCGGTGCTCTATTGCATTTCGGAAACTATTCTAAAATTAAAATTACTCTTGCAAATGGTATCTATCTTACTATGTATAATAACAACAAAATAATTGTATATTTTGCCTAATATACTCTTTCTGTTAAAAAAAAATTACACTATCATTTAGACTTATCAAATGAATAACAAATGTGTCAATTAAAAACTTTCTCCATGTCAAAGAAGCCGACACATATCACTTCTTCATTTCCCACATTTCTCATTTTAAAATTAATTTTCTCTCTCTTCTTCTTTATTGCTGATTTGTTTCATCCACCCTATCTTCTTCTTCCTCATTTTTTTTTATTAATTTGTTTCATCCACCCTATCTAGTTTTTTCTCTCCCCTCTCTTTCCCCTAAAATACTACCCTTGTCGCCGGTCATTTCTCCACTCATTCTACAATCACTACCGCTTTCAGTGAAAATTACTTTGACACTTATAATCCCGTTTAATATATTTATTTTTTAAAATTATTATCGGTGTCGTTGTGTCAGTGTTGGGGACATATTTGAGGTGTTTGTGCTTCATAGTTTTGGAATTGTTTAAGAAATTTATGACATGTGTGGTTGATTTTGTTGGAATTACAACAAATTTATGGAGAATTTTAAAGTTATCTTGATGAACAAGATTCAATCAACCAGTCGAATTTCCTCTTGTTCTTCACTCTTCACTTAAGTGAATCAACTAATGTTGGTTGCGAGATGATTCTATTGCATAACTGTTAATGGAAGAAGAAAGAAAATATAAAATTGGAGAAGAAAGAGAATTAGGGTTTAACGAAAATAGGAGAAGAATAATTTTCTGCAGAGTTTCTCTTTGCTTCTCAAGTAAAACTTAATTTTGCAACTGCAAATGTGTGAGATGAGTACAACAATATGGGTTACTCCCTATTTCTAAATTTTTGGTTTGCTTTCTCCCTAAGTCAAAGCCCAAAACACCTAATTTTGTTAACTACAAAAAGTCTCTATCGAGGCACACCTTTGACATTTCGACACACGCGCAAATTCGACACATACATATTAGGTTAATCGCCACGAACTTGGTGGAACGACATCATTTTCATTCGAGTCTTTGAATAGTTGCAGTCTTGGTTCAATAGGTGTCAAAGTCGAGTTGCATTCTTCCATCTCAAATTTCTTGAGTGTCTCACTTGTATATCTTTTTTTATGTATCACCAAGCCTTTAATACTCTTGTAAAATTTGATGCCAAGGAAGTATGAAATTATTGATCATACATTTTGAATTCCTTGTTAAGATTGCCTTTGAAGTCTTTGATCTCTTTCTTGCAGCTACCTGTTATCAACAAGTGATCGTCATAGAGACATAGTATAAGCAATTCAATTTTTCTTCTTCTTAGATATACTCCAAGCCCAACTGTGCACTTCACATGTTCCTTCTCCCTTAGAAAACTATCCATCTTCTTATTACAATCTCTTGGAGCTTGTTTGAGTACATATAGGGCTTTATGAAGCCTGTATACCTTTATTTCTTCGTTTGGTTTCACAAATCCAATTGGTTGTGCAACATAAACTTATTCATCTAAGGGATCATTCAAGAATGCATATTTCACATCCATCTAACATATGTGCCAATTGTTCATGTTTTCTATACCAACAACCAACCTGGTTTTTCTCATCCTATCAATAGGTCCACAACCTTCATCGAAGCTGATTCCTTCTATTTGAAGAAAACCTTTCGCCACAAGTCTAGCCTTGTGTTGAGTTACTTCCCGTTTGGGATTCAACTTCACCTTGTATACCCACTTCACATTGATTACCTTATTTCCTTGAGGCAATTTGACAAATGGCCAAGCGTTGTTGACTTCGACGAACTTTAGTTGCATTGAATGGTTCGACATTTGCATATAAAGTATAATGTACCAGCTCATCTTCATTATCGACCACGTCATATGATATAATCATGCATTCCTTTAACCTTGTGGGCATGCGTCTTGTTCTTTGAGGTCTGCTTGGGCATGTTTCACCTCTGACTTCTTCGTGTCAAAATTCTTCTCTTTCGACTTCAGTGGATGGTTATTTATAAAAGATTATTACAGAATTTTCATTACATTTTCATTCCAATCTCATTCCTTAAGCTCATGTATGATCATGTCCATGTTGATCACTACTTGCTTATTCATTGGTTCGAACAACTTATAACCTTCAGTCTCATGATATCTTATTAGGATCATTTGACTCGACTTGTCATTTGTCATCAAGTTTTCTTCTCAACTGATCTGGCACATGTCTATGTGTTATAGATCCAAATACTTTCAGATGACTCAAGCTAGGTTTGACGTCAGGCCAACATTATTCTGACGTAATTCCTTGTAGCTTCTTAGTCGGACATTTGTTCAGGATGTATGTTGTAGTTTAATCGCGACTTTATCGTCTATAAATCGGGAGACTGCAAGTGCACAGTCCTATCGCGTAGTTTTAAAAGATATCGAATCCACAGGGACTATAAAACGATCTATTGTTATCCTAAGTTACTATATATAACTAAGGCCAATAATTCTTTTGGATGATGATTAAAGAAAATATTAATAAAACGGATATCGGTATGTAATTCGTCTAACTTAGGGGATCCGAATTTCCACTGGCTTGGTTCTTAAGTGATAAAAACTCTTTTCAGCAAACAATATTTATTTAAAAATCCTATCTCAAACTCTCGCTCTATTGAATCAGATTATGCGCTTAAGTCCTAACGTATGCTCTCGCTATCCCGCAGAACTTAAAAACACATTTTGAAAATAAATAAGATTTAATTCATTTTAAAATGCTTCCGCTGTCTTTAAAATAAATGCCTAATATCCACTATTCGGTTTTAAACCTCAAACTCTCGCTCTGTTGGTTTCTAACCTTAGCCTAGTTTATTTAATCTCAAACTTTCGCTCTGTTGATTTCCTAACCTTCTAATAAACTCAATTGGATACTAAAACCAGAAAAAGTGTTTTTAACAAAATAATATTAGGCCAGTTTATTTCGGATTCCTTTGGTTTGATTAGTTTACATACCGATATCTAAACGATTTAGCCAGACATAGAATTTAGCATAAACAAACTAAACATGAAGATTAAAATTAAGAGCAACATGATAATTAAATTAACAGCAATAAATGATAATAATAATAATAATAATAATAGTAATAATAATAATAATAATAATAATAATAATAATAATAGCAATACAATAAAGAACACATAAATGAGAAATGAAGAACTTGAAATAAACTTCTATTATGATGGCAAGATTGTGATCCAAGAGTACATAGATTGTAGGTCTAAAACTAATGGTGTGGTAGTTCCCCGATATGAGAAACTACCACTTTTACAAATATGATTTCTGCCTAAAACTATGAATAGCGCTTCCGCGCACAAACTTGGATGTCTCTAAAATGAATGCCAACTAGTTTATATAGTGAGAAATTGTGGAAGTTATCATGAGAAAAATAGTGATGATAATGGAGAAAGTGGAGAAAGAAGTGGAAAAGTGGGAAGTTGAAAAGATCATGGGATGATAATAGAAAGTTTGGTTGATGGGCCTAGCTTTGCTTCTTTACTTGGGCCTTTTATCTTTTCTTTTATATTTTGAGCCTTTTTCTTCATGTCTCCTCCATTTTTACTTCTTTTCTCGAAAATTCTTCATTTAATTAAATATCTGCAAAATAAACAAATACTAGCGTAATAGCAATTCAATGCAATTAAATTAAGATAAAATGGAAAATAACTTAAGTAAATCCACTAAATATCGATACATTTATGTGTTATCAAACTCCCCATACTTGAACTTTGCTTGTCCTCGCAAGTGCTCGATCGATGTTTTCTAAACATTGGTCGATGCACATACATGACTTAAATCAACTTGTACACGCCTCGTGTTTTGTCGATATTCAAAGCTTGATTTATACTCCGACTACGGTGATGACACTATATAATCCTATCCTACATAAACCAGTTGCAGATGCTATCATAACTCGCCCCAAGTAATCGTCTTGTTTTACCCATTTCATTCAAGCGCAATCACATTAAGCCCTTTATCCTTACACGCACATAGCAGAACAACCGGTTAGTGGTTTTGATCTTTTTAACACAATGGTTTCTGGCACAATAATGTGGCAACCTTTTCTATCCAATTGCAAGATGCGGGGGATCAGACCCTAGTCTGCCCTATCAAGTTTAGTACCAGATGCTTCTAAACCACCTAACAATGGACTCTTATGTTACTTAGTAAGGTTTGCATCCGTTGGATTAAACGATCGGGTGAGGATCGCCCAATTTAATTGGTGCATTACCTATTTCCTTAAAGCATGTAACATTTTTCTAAATAATTAACTGAGATCATCCACTTATATTCATCGACTTTCTGCGTAGTTCGTGTTTAAGACGGTGCTGACTGCTAAATAAACTACTCAGGGTTACTTCAATACTAAAACTCAGGGTTTCAGAATAATAGGTATTTTAACTAGCCTATTATACTCTAGGGTTGTAGAGTGTCGAGACGGTAGTGATTTCGTCTAATCTTGCTAAAGTTTCTAACTAGTTTAAAAATTGGCAACCTACGTACTTGTCGAGTGAGTCAAGTTATGCATAAAACCGTAAAAGTTTTGTTGGGGCTCAATAAAATAGGGGAATCGGAAAAACAACACAAATGTTGCATAAATAACTTGATGAAGACAAAATTTTATTGAAGGGAAATAACTAAATGGGAAATTACAAAGAAAATAATAAAATTACTAGAAAAAACGGAAATACTTCCTCCCCTATACTTAAATCGTACATTGTCCTCAATGTATTGATAAAAGATGAAAAAGGGAAGTGGAAACTAAATGCTCACTCCTCGGTTGAACTTTTAGTGATATTCGTTTTCCATGGCCACTTATCAAGCCATCTCACATATCCCTCACCTTTTATTTTCTTTCTTCTGTGGGGTGGTTCATTCTTTTGAACTCGTGGTGGTGGTTCTGGATCTATCATAGGTATCAGTTTTTCTAATTTGGGCTTAGTGACTTCATCCACCTCCTCAAAGGTTAACCTTACCCTCTTAACAGTAATTATATCCTTAATTTCATGGTCCTTTAATTTTCGTTTTTTAGGTAAGACTTCAAACAAGGATGCATTGGTGTGGATATTTTTTAATACCTCAACATACATTTTAGATTGGGAGTCTACCTGAGCATCCATAGAAATTTTCGGGAAGGGAATCAGTGGGGTGTAGTGATTTGGGATAACAATATGTGCTTCCTTCTCTACCTCTTTTACAACCTCCTCTTCGAGTGGTGTTGGTGAATTTTTCTCAATCTCCACTATTTCCTCGTCAGAACTTTCCTTGGCCACAATATCACTCTCCTCAACCTCATCATCACTCTCTAGAATTTCAAATTGTTTTTCGTTAATGGCTGTTTCAACATCCACATCCTCTTTAGGGAAGGGTCCAAGAAGGTTTGGTTCAAGTTGGGAAATTTGAGTCTCTAGGTCCATGCTGTGAGTCGCGAGGGATTCAACCACAATGATTAGTTGGCTAAGGGTTTCATTATTTTGAAGACTTTGTTTTCTTACCTCTTCATTTTGGACAATTTGTGTCTCTACAAAGTGCTCAATCATAGACTCTAACCTAGAGTTAGTTATCATCTCATTGAAATCCTCTATTGATGTTTCGAAGTTGAAATCTTGCGATTCTTCAGAGTCTTGAAAGTGAGTTAGAGTCTCCTTTTGTGTTTCCCCAAAATGTTCTATCATCCTAGATGTTTCATTAAAATTTTCCATTAATATTTCGAGGTCAGATTTATATGGTTCTGGTGACTTCTCAAAATATTGGGCGTGATAGTTGTAGAGAGGATTCGGTTGAGGGGTAAGTTTGGTTGAAATTATAAGTTTCTTGTGGTTCCTCAAAATGTGGGGATTGGTAGTTTTAGAGGTAATTTGGGTAAGAGTAGGTTTGTGAAGCATTGAAATCTTCCATCAGTATTTCAAGGTCGGATTTATGGGATTCTTGTGATTCCTCAAAATACTGATAATGGGCGTGGTGATTGTAGAAAAAATTTGGGTGATACATATTAAACAAAGTAAAAGTGCCTTAGTTTATACGGTGTAACACCGGAGTTACAATATCGACTTAAATAGTCCCCGGCAACGGCGCCAAAAACTTGATCGCGACTTTATCGTCTATAAATCAGGAGACTGCAAGTGCACAGTCCTATCGCGTAGTTTTAAAAGATATCGAATCCACAGGGACTATAAAATGATCTATTGTTATCCTAAGTTACTATATATAACTAAGGCCAATTATTCTTTTGGATGATGATTAAAGAAAATATTAATAAAATGGATATCGGTATGTAATTCGTCTAACTTAGGGGATCCGAATTTCCACTGGCTTGGTTCTTAAGTGATAAAAACTTTTTTCAGCAAACAATATTTATTTAAAAATCCTATCTCAAACTCTCGCTCTATTGAATCAGATTATGCGCTTAAGTCCTAACGTATGCTCTCGCTATCCCGCAGAACTTAAAAACACTTTTTGAAAATAAATAAGATTTAATTCATTTTAAAATGCTTCCGCTGTCTTTAAAATAAATTCCTAATATCCACTATCCGGTTTTAAACCTCAAACTCTCGCTCTGTTGGTTTCTAACCTTAGCCTAGTTTATTTAATCTCAAACTTTCGCTCTGTTGATTTCCTAACCTTCTAATAAATTCAATTGGATACTAAAACCCGAAAAAGTGTTTTTAACAAAATAATATTAGGCCAGTTTATTTCGGATTCCTTTGGTTTGATTAGTTTACATACCGATATCTAAACGATTTAGCCAGACATAGAATTTAGCATAAACAAACTAAACATGAAGATTGAAATTAAGAGCAACATGATAATTAAATTAACAGCAATAAATGATAATAATAATAATAATAGTAATAATAATAATAATAATAATAATAATAATAATAATAATAATAATAATAATAATAGCAATACAATAAAGAACCTGTAAATGCGAGAAATGAAGAACTTGAAATAAACTTCTATTATGATGGCAAGATTGTGATCCAAGAGTACATAGATTGTAGGCCTAAAACTAATGGTGTGGTAGTTCCTCGATATGAGAAACTATCACTTTTACAAATATGATTTCTGCCTAAAACTATGAATAGCGCTTCCGCGCACAAACTTGGATGTCTCTAAAATGAATGCTAACTAGTTTATATAGTGAGAAATTGTGGAAGTTATCATGAGAGAAGTAGTGATGATAATGGAGAAAGTGGAGAAAGAAGTGGAAAAGTGGGAAGTTGAAAAGATCATGGGATGATAATGGAAAGTTTGGTTGATGGGCCTAGCTTTGCTTCTTTACTTGGGCCTTTTATCTTTTCTTTTATATTTTGAGCCTTTTTCTTCATGTCTCCTCCATTTTTACTTCTTTTCTCGAAAATTCTTCATTTAATTAAATATCTGCAAAATAAACATATACTAGCGTAATAGCAATTCAATGCAATTAAATTAAGATAAAAATGGAAAATAACTTAAGTAAATCCAGCTAAATATACGATACATTTATGTGTTATCATAGTTGATATAGTTTCACCCCAAAACTCTTTAGGTAAATGCTTGCCTTTCAAAATACTTCTCACCATATTCATGATGGTACGATTCTTCCTTTCAGTATTTCCTTTTTGTTGTGGAGTGTATGGTGGCACCACCTCATGTATAAGTTCTTCTTTCTCACATAATATGTCAAATTCTTTCCACACATACTGTCCACCACCATCAATCATTAAGATAACTTTGTCTTTTTACCATAGATTTAAACTTGGCAAATACCTTGATCACTTCACCTTTCTTCTTGATTAGGTAAATCCATAATTTTCGACTGAAATCACCTACAATGTGACAAATTATTTGTTACCTCCAATCGAATCCACATGGATAGGACCACATATATCAGAGTACATGACTTCAAGGATTGCCTTCGACTTACTTCTTGCATCCTTAGTGAAGCTATTTTTATGATGTTTCACTTAAACACATTTCTCACACACTTTGTTTGGAATTTCAATTTATGGTAATAATGAAACCATATTTCTTCTTTTCAAAACTTTGATGTCTTTGAATTTGAGATGTATAATTCGATAATTCCATATCCACTCATCTCTGCTAGCTGCAATCGCAAGGAACTTATGCGCTTTCAGACTAAGTTCAATCTTGAAAGTGTTATTCTGAGACATAGGAGCCTTCAAGATTAACCTTCCTCTTGAGTCGATAACTCTCATTAACTAGTCTTTAATCAACACCTTCTATTTATTTTCGACCAACTACCGTCCACTTAGAAAAAATTCAATCAACTTGTCTACAATAAAATTAGTCCTAGAATCTCTCTACATCTCTTATTATGACCATCAGCATCATTTCTTCTTCTTCGTGTTTTGTAAACTTTGCGTCACTTTCTTGATTCTTATATTTTTTGGGACAATTACTAGAGTAGTTACATACTTCTGACAATTGAGACAGTGAATGTGACTTTTGTCGAGCTTTTGACCACCACCTCCTCCTCTACCTACAACACCTTTTCTTTGGTTGCTTTGGTACGAGGTTCTTCTCTAGCTCGACGAATTTCCATCATGTTGGTTTCCTCTACCAGTAAAAAATTTGTAGCCTCTTATACCTTTATTGTCGAACCATTTTCATTTTCCTTTTTTTTCTCTTGCTGATGACACTTGAAGAGCCACATCACTCTTCGACTCGCCTACATCTCTTTCAGCCATTATTTGTTCATAAGACTCAAGTGTCCCTTGAAACTATTCCTTTATCAATGTAAATGTATTTTGATTCTTCTATGGCTACCACCACGTGGTTGAACTTTGGATTCAATGACCACAAGATCATTGCAACAACTGATATTGATGTGAACACTTCTCCACATAACTTGAGTGATTCACCAGTTTTTTAACCCTAGTGAATAAATGCGTTATGCTTTTACTTTCTTATATTTGAAGAAATTTATACGTTATTTTTTATTTAATAACCTCATCTATTTCACCTTTCCAGAGCCTCCAAACGATTATTCCAAAATTTCTCATGCTTCTTTCGCTGATTTGACATCACTCAGCTTTTTGAAATTATCTAAATCAACACATTAATGAATTATAAAGAGAGATTTATAATCTTTCTTCTTCAATTATTTGTGTGAATCCTTTTCTTCATTCTTCGCGCCTTCTTAAAGCACTAACACCCTTTCCTTCACAAGATCCCAAAGATCTTGATAACAGAAAACCGCATTCATCTGGTTGCTCCAATTCTTATAATTTCGACTCTCTAGAATCGGAAGAATTTCCAAACAAAATTATGTTTGGATGATTCACTATCATCATGTTTTACTTCCCACAAATCGCTAAGTCAGTGCCCTTTTATTGCAAAATACTTCCACTCAAATTTACCATCTTTCATAATGTACTTAATAGTATAATTTAATAGAATATATACTAAAAATGACATGGAAAATTAAGTAATGATAAAATAAATAAATAAATAATGGTAAATAGTATTCAAAATATTCTTATTGATAAATTATATGATCATTAGTAGAATCTCTATGCATCTCTCTTCATTTCCTTCATAAGACATATGCAAATTTTTAAAATTTGAATTCTCTCCTACAAAACTTCTCATCGGTGATTTTGTGTGCTCATGGATTAACTACTTTGACTTTTCTTCAACAAACCTTCTTTTTAGAAAATTTAACTTGCCACCCTCCAAATTAAATCGTATACTCCCACATATTTTTTTAATCTCCCAATTGTCCTAGGAAAAATTTTAGTGTAAAAGTGCGGACGAAATTTCAGATAGTTAATCAAGGTGTTGAAACATCCAGAGTCATCTGGTACTGCTAGGATTTGTTGTTGTTTATTAGTGTTAATTTATGTTATGAGAAATGTGTTAAGTTATGTTCATCTTTAAAACTTGTAATCGAAAAAATATTATGAAATAAATATGGTGCTACATATTCTGAGTCACAAAATATACAAATTACAAATAAAATATCTAAATAGGTCTCCCACAAGCTATGTGTGCTGCCCGTGATAATCCAGTAAAAACCTTATCGTCTGGTTTTAACAAATCCATGAGGTTATCCATAATAACAATGGTCATCTACAAGTGTTGTTGGTCATCAACACCAGATGAAGGCGGCGACACGTTATCGGCAGGTCCCCCAACATATAATGGAACAACATCATTTGTATGTTCAACGAGTAAGAGGATGTGAGGATGTGATACAATAAGGTATCACTCTAGGTAACCATCCTCACATTGCGCAGGGTGTTGAACCCTAAATGCGGTATCTAAATGACATGGGCAAAGTTAATGATGCTACTCTAAAACCACATGTCAATGCCCAGAGCTGGAACATTCAGAATTAATTGTGGGATGCCCTATACATACCCATTTAGTTGCAGAAACCTCTCACATAAGTGTCTAGCCACTAAGGTATCCCATCACATATGACCAAAAAATAGAGAAGTCTCATCAAACTCACAATGGACTATGTGACATGTGTATGGTGTCTAGATGACATATTCTAATTTCAACACATCAAGCCTCCTCTTATATTCTACAACACCACATGGATGACTTTCCTGACCTTCCATCTCATCGCTCGTGAGGAGCCCTTAGGGTTATGCAACACCCTCATGTCACAAATGGTGGGGAAATGATCGTATATCCAACAGTGATAAAATAGCAAAGACAAATCATGTCATATGTAACAATTAAAATAGAACTAAACTATAAGTAATAATTTTTAGAATACATGGAATAGACTCAAATAGTCATTAAGTTGTATGGTCTCAAATTCAGTCGCAACTCCAAGTGTTGCATATAGGATAGTCAATGCAGCACACCCCTAATCCCAACTGGTATGCTCAAGGATACTAAACATCAATATGTATCGAGCATGAATATAAACATGAGACTTATCTGCTAAGAGAGTACATGGTACTAGATGTACACCCTTGCGATTTCCTTATACACATGTGCCTCCATAAACTCGCTATACATGTTGTAAATCCAAGACATACAAAAATGAGATCCCTCTAAAGTCATCAAACTCTTTAAGCACAACCTCCTCAAAAACTCCCAAATCCTGTACAGTTGTGATACATGCAAGCTCTTAACATGAGCAGTGAAGAGTCTAATGGAAATAGGTAGATGAAACAAGGAGGAGACATCATCCAAAGTAATAGCCATCTCCCCAATTGGAAGATGAAAGAAATATGTCTCCTTGCTCCATCGCTCAACAAAGAGTGTCAAAAGTGAAGCGTCAAGCATGGTGAATAAGCATTTGACCATAAGAGATTGAAATAAGAAGCAATATGCCTGACATGCTCAGGCATTGCAAATTTACAAAAGTTCTTCATCTTTAACCTATGGGATGTCACCTTCAACGATTAACAGTCATGTAACAAATTTTTTTAAAAAAAGTATCAATTAGTTTTAACACATTTAGTTTCAATAATAAGCACACTTTTCCCTGCCATAATCGGTATGCCTCATGGTCAACATACTCAGTAAGCATTGATTGGTCAATGGGTCCTCACATGAAATCTCCGTCAGCATGTACAGATGGCTTCATCGAAGAAGTAGCAATAGCCTCGACTTCAGTTGTCTCAACCTCATCAACAATAAGGAACACATATGTGGCAGCTACCCCATCAACAATAAGGGCCTCATCTATATCGCCCACCTCATCAGCAATATGGGTTGCCTACATCTTGGCCACCTCAATTGGGTCAATAAAAGTATGATCATGCATCTCCTCACCATAAACAATCTTAACAACGTGCTCATCTTCATCATCTTTAGGTTGCTCATCTAATCTAACTGCTCAATGTTAGGGTGGGCAGAACTGCTCGGTCAATTGTTTCCGGTGAGAACTGGTTGGAACTACTCTTCCAGTTTGTAGATGGAAAGACTCCCCCTAAAAAGAACTAGCTCGGGATTTCGCTCTATCAGTGGTCATGCCTGCAATAGTGCCGTTTTCCCCTGGTCTTCATTGCAAATTAGAAAATTATAAAAAGTTAATGAAAATACTGCCAATTTAGAAATTTCCAGAATTTTTCATATATTAGCGAAAGTTCTAAACTCCCAACACTATGCTAAAAAATGAACTACGTGCATTTTCAGAATTTTGAGTAAAATTTGAACATTTTGAACTGTAGGCATTTTCCAAATTTAAAATAAAAGGGTATGATTAAATACCAAAAATTTGAAATTCATGGTACAAACTCATTAATATATACCAGAATTTTTAAAAATCCTGGTAAATATACAAAGGGTTTTACCAGAAATTCTGAAATATCTGGAAAAAAAACTCCTGAACTTTGAGAAAAACCTTACCTTTTACTAAATTTCTGGTATGAGACTTGAAATTTCCGGTATCGCTCTGGAACTTTTGAAAATTGTAAAAATTTTGAGTGGATTGTGAAACATATTTTAAAATGTGTGAAGGATAATATAGTCAAGTTGCTCAAAGTGTGGTGGTGACGGGTTTAATTTGGAGGGTGGTAAGTTAAATTTAGACTAAATTACCCCCAGGGTCCTTTAAGTTATTTAATTGTAACAGGTTGGCTCTTCATGTTGTTTTCGCTACGTGTGGGTCATTTATGTTAACTAATGCCTGCATCGTTGACCTTTATGTTGCTTTATTTTGTTATATTAATTTTATTTTAATTTCTAATATTCATATTAAATTTGTTTTTTGTCCAAAAATTATGAAAACATTCCTACAAATATTTCTTCTCGTTTTACACTTCGTGTAATTTTTTGAGAATTTTATTTTCTTTTTACTATTTTTCTTTAATTTTTTCCTTTTCGTGCATTTTAATTAGTTTAAAAATACTTTTATGCACTAAAAAATTATGAAAATTTTATTATGTGATCCAATGATGGTCTCTGATCTATGTTAAGTGACATATTCGTACAACTAGTGTCCCTTCAACTTTTTTGGCAAGGAGTTTGAGAAAAAGGTCAATAGTGCAAGCGTTAGTTAACATAAAGGACCCACATGTAGCGAAAACAACATAAAGGACCAATCTGTTACAATTAAATAACTTAAAAGACCCTTGGGGTAATTTAGCCTTAAACTTATTTACTTTTAATATGGATCAAGTTTGTCCCAACTACTGGTGCTTTCAATGTTTTTCTCTTTATTTTATTCAGAGACTTTTCTTTCCACCCTTAAGGATGTGCCACACACCTCTTAAAACTCGAAATATATTTCACTACATTCGGAGATGCATCTCCAAACACACTTAAAATAACACCAACCTTTATGATATTCACTCCATTTTGAACAAAATATAGTCTGGATATGCATCTTTGTATATTTGAATGTATTCGAAAATGCATCTATGAAATAACCCTTGTACTCATTTATGATATTTTTATTCTTTGAGCTTATTTAATTAACCATTCAGTGATATTTTTGGAGACGTATCTCTGAAAATGTTCAACGAGAAATATGATAAACCACCTTGCATGATCTTCTTCTTCATGCTGAAAATAGACTTTATTTCAAACTCATTAAAAAACTCTCTCTCATTCTCAATCAACTTTTTGATACCAAAACATCATTCTTGTATTTTATGACATCAAAAGGAACAAAAAAAGTTAAAATTAGAGGTAAAGTTCATTCATTTCATCCCTCATTTCTTGCATTAATGTGTTTTTTGGACTGAAAAATGAACGTTAAATCTAGATACGCATCTCCGGACTTAGTCTATTTGTTCTGAATGTATAACTCTGAATTTGTCTAATAGTTTGAGTTTTAAAGCTGTTTTTTTCCGTTATTAATGGTATTAGATATGGTGACCTTATATGTTTCCCAAAGCTATTGTGGGGATGAATGTTAAATCAGACAAAGTGACACATGATGTTAAAACGGATAAAGTGAATGATGATGATAAACCAGATAATGTTAAATCAGATGATGTTAAACCCAGTGATCGACCGGATGTTCTCGAGATAGATGTTTGTACACAATTTACAACAAAGGAAAAATACTATTCACCTTGCTTGTATTGAAGACAAATGAGGATTTAAAGGTTATGTAGAGTACATTTTACCATTACTTGACAAAGGGTCCAATTGAAGTGGATGTGACGATTGCAAGTTCAATCGACAATATTTTAAGAATGTTGCAACGTCCTGAACCACTCGTTTGCAATAGAATGTAATGTTAAATTTATGTTAACGTTAACGATTATCTATGTAATATTTATTTCGATGTTAATGTTAGTTTTTTGTGCTTGTTTATTTTCCATTCTTGCTATTGTTTCTGTTTTGATTTAATAGGGCATACTACGGAGATGGATCTCTGGGTCATTATGTGTGTGCATAATGCATCTCTGGACTAAAGTTTTAACAATATAAGGATTTTGCATCCATTAATGCTGATGAATGTTTAGATAAGATGCGCCTAGAGATGTATCTCTAAATGTTACAGGTAATTGTGACTTTTCACAGAGGTGAAAGAGCACCCCTAAGAGTGCGAACAGCAGCCATTTTCATTTTGATTTTTACTAACATAGGTCATTTTTTGAAAGAGCAACTATAGAATTAATTCTTCCTGCTCTTTGTTTAATCATCTTGGATGATGTTAAAGATGTGGCCTTGCATCATTTAGTCCAACAGTTTATTTTAGTTTTGGAAAAATACAAGCAACATAAACATTAATAATTCATCATTTATGCATAATCTCAATTTCTCGATTTTGAAGCTACAATAACAAAAACAGAAAAGGATTGTGGCAGTTTACTTTATTTATGAGGGAGGGATTTTTCCTTTGAATAACCTTCATACAAAAGTGTCCAAAAAAAAAAAACTAAATAGTTTTAAAATTGGAATGCTCTCGGTGTCTATGCATTGCAACCAACAAAGATGTGTTTACAGAAGATCTCAAGTATGCTCAATAACTTGTTGTAACAATCAAGAGTCTGATATTACAAGCAAGATGAGTATCCTAGTGTGTTTTATTTTGTTGGTATTTTTTAGTTTTTTCCAATGAAATAAAACTACAACTTCCACCAAAACACTACCAATGAATGTGATCACAAGAAAACAACATAAGAATCAAATGTTAGGCAAGGGTGGAATTGAATATTATGTATCATGTACAAGTAGAATTTCTTTAGCAGTAGTAGTAGAGAGCAAATTGAAAATTATTTACATAAATTGTTAATCCAAATAAATTGTTAGTCCAAATGAATCCTTCACTCATCTGCAACAGCCAGATTGTACTTTCTTGCCAAAGTATGAGCTGCTCTGTCAGTCATTATGCTTTCTATCATCTTATACTTTTTGTAGTGCACTCTAAGAGTTTCAGCCTGCTGGGTTGATAACTTCTCTTCTTCTTTTGATAGAATCTAAAAAAGCATGCAAATAAGCACATTTAGAATAACATATCACAGAATCACACAGCAGACATCAACAAACAAACATACTAACTAATCAATGTTAAGTAACAGATATTGCGACATTATAGCTTAGTGGAATTTTAACAAACAGATATATTTTTGAGGTATATAATTGAGTACAAAATGCAGTCAGATCGCGGGTATAATAACACTATAATGTAGCAAATTTGAATAACCATTGTTTTCTGCAATCTAGATTGACACAATGCTCCAATCATCTATGCATACTGTTTGCGCATAAGATTCTTCAGCTCCTTTGCCGCCTTAAAGGGGACTAGATGACCTTTCGTACAAATTAAAATAAACATGTGTCTAAATTACCAACAGGTTTAGAATTCAAACTTCTATGCTATCAACCGTTAAAAATAGGGAAAATTGAGTTCGTCAGCCAAATAAGAATAAGGAAGCTTTTGAATTTTGGTTTTGGTTTTTGCATCAGTGATGTTGTGTGTCTTTCTCTAAGACAACATCCAAGTCTCCCACAAACAGATTTTAAACATAAAGAACAAATTGGCATTACATGAGATTTGGCAGTGATAATAATCAAACCAACCGATGTTCCAAGCAGTTACTTGTAAGTAAAACAAATAATTATCACAATCATGTATACATGTTAGCACACTCACCAATGTGCCAAACAGTTGAGTCTGAACTTGTTGGAAATTTTGCCGTTATTATTGGAAAAAAAGGTCCCATGTAGACTAAAGATAAGGTATGACTATAGTTTATAAAGAATGACACTCCTCATCTTACAAGTCAGTTTTGTAAGATTGAGTTAGACGCAACCTAAACTCCGATATGAAAGAAGAGCTTATCCTAGATTCGTTGTGTTGGACTTCCTGCATCATCCATGCTTCAAGGCCAAAGCATGAAGGGATGGGTTTCCTTCACTGTGTTGGGTCGTCACGTCTAATTGTGGCATTTAGGTTGCCTTCATTGTGTTGGGTGTGAAAGGGTGGATTTAACCCTCACATTGCCAAAAGATATGACCTATGTAGTGTTTATAAAGTTTGGACAATTTTCACTATACAAGCCGTTTATGAAAGGTTGAGTTAGACTTAACCAAATTCTATGACATTTGTCATAAAATTTAAAATCCATAGTTTCTGATATAATTAATATGCAAAAATAATTCCATCTACACATTTTCCCTTTTTGAAATTTTGTATTTAATGTTTTCTGCTATGTCAATTTCATCCAAAATTCCTTTGCAATCATAACTTCATAAGTATATAAGTGATAAAGATTATACGCTATTAGTAAGAACTTCTGCATCTTGGTACCACACCATTTCCCCTGGCCGTTCCCACAACTTACTAGTAATTTTCATTCCTGAGCGTGAGGGAGTGTGTTAAGAGTCCCACACGAAATAATATATGACATGAACATGTGCTTATAAGTAGGGGCAATCCTCACCCCTATAAACTGATTTTATAGGGTTAAGTTAGACCCAATCACATTTCTTAACAAGAATAAGAGAGAAAAAATTGATTACTAGGAGTGAACGTACTTTGTGCATGAGTGTTATTTCTGCAGAGTGTTTCCGTGTAAGATTCTTCAGCTCCTTTGCCACCTCAAAATCAGGGTCACTTTGCTCCAACCAGCAACACTTCATCTTTCTCTTAGGCTTTACTGGCCTGTCATCAAACATTTCCATTACCGAAGGACGAGCTCTTACGGGCCGTGGCATCCCTGTCATCATGAAAGGATACTGCGTAATCATAGCTTCCACTTCCTTCACTTTCTTGGCAGAATCCAATTCCACTAATGCACATAGTGGCAGACTGTTAGTGCCTAGATAGTTTGGGATAAACTTGACACTTTTAACAAGTGCAAACTGATCCAGAGCACTTCTAATCACAGATTCAGTAACTTGCGGTGACAGGTTGTCAAGGTACACTGTCCTTTTAACTTTCTCTTCAAAGGCAGCATACTCTTCAGCTGATGATTCCATGTATCCAGTAAATGAAACCTAAGACTAAAAAAACCCAACCTTAGGGTACAAACAAGTGAATGGAACTAAACATTAAGTGGTAAAAATCCAACAAAAAATTAAACTTTATATCATAAAGATTGAGAATGATACAACGAATAAATGATTGTGCAAGTGCGTATAGGATTAGAAATACAATTGTAAAGAAAAAAATTCAAAGAACCCTCATAGTAGAGAAAATGATTGAATGTTGTATTGGTCCTATTGGATGATTTGGAATTTTGACATAATTGGTGAAAACCTATAAAAACACCAGTAAGGAGAATAGAGCAGTAATGATATGAAAATGAAAAGAAAAAATAAAACTGATTAAGACCCATAAACAAGCCATAAGCACGCTCAAGAACTTTAATATTTTCAACAGATACTCAATCAAATACATTAGCCATTTTATATAGTGTAAAACAATATAATGTCTAAAATTGATAGCTTCTGAGCTAAGCTAGAAATAACTGAATCACACCAAATGCAAAGAAATGAACTTAATTTGAACAAAATTGTGTTCATTGCTAAGAGTCACAGAGAAAAACTTATCCATTATAATCCTATACTACTAGTTCTCCAACCGAAGAAAAATGCATATAATTTCATGGACTCTAACTCTACTAGGTATCCCATGCCACATCCCACCTGTCAACAACTACTTACCACCAAACAGTGAAACAAATGCAGAATCAAACTCCAGTTTGCATAAAAAAAAGTGAAGCAATAAAAACATACCATAAAACTTTTCGAAATAAATATCATTTTCAATTCGACATTCAAGCCATAGTTCTAAATTACAGTCGGCAATCACAGATTCTTTTATAACAGAAAACGCTAGGTGTTAGTATTATATCATCTCCTTTAACCCTTAACTCAACTATCTCAAACCAGTTGAGCTACCCCTACCCAGCAATCTCAATATAAAGTTTTTCAGGATCTACCCAATAGAAATTGAAGCAGGATCAGCCGCATTTGGCCGCAATATCAAAATTCTCACCATAATTTAGAACCATGATCCAAGCCTATTGCTAGCTTGCCAAGAATACAAACCAAAAAACAGTCCTTTGCCGTATCAGAAGGTGCCAATACTAATACTGTTATTTAACAATTTGGTGATAAGGAACAAATTGTAATTAATTCACACCGCGAAGACTACAATCAATGTCGCGACACTTGTTCCGACCAAAATCGCGAAAGCCTTTACGCCTCAGCGACCATTATTGAAAACCTTCACAAACAGTACATAATGAACAATCCCCTATGAATTAAAGCAAAATGAACTAACAACAAAGATGAAGATAGAATTTTAAAGGTAACTACCAAAATCCATTCTAAGAACCCCCAAATCCAAACTTCAAAAACCCTAATTCAAATACGCAATGTCATGGTGCAGAGATAGAATTTCAATCGAGGAGGAAAATGTGAGAAACGAAAAACCTGATTGGATTTCTAGGGTTTGTTCCCGGCGGCGAATGACGAGCTCCGTCGGTTTAGTTTTCCGGCGAGATGAGTTGAGTTGGAATGGAATGCGTTTTGTATTTGAAGCTGTTGTTAAGAATAAAATGCATTTGTGAAAAGAAAAAAAAACAAAGGACAATGTTGCTTGAAATTGTTGAGAATAATAAAAATTAGTTTTTGGTAGATGACAAAAATAAAATATTTGTGAAAGTCACCAAATATATATAAATATAGGTATAGTTAGGGGTGTTCACGGTACGGTTTGGGCGGTTTTTAAGAAAAAAATCATCCGAACCGCAAGAAGAAAAATCATGCGGTTCGGTTGACTAAAGAAAAAAAACCAAATCAAACCAATGCGGTTTGGATTGGTTCGGTTGGTTCGATTTTTTTATTATGTATAATAATTCTTATTATTACTCATGTGGCAACACTACATACAACAAATTTAATTATGTATAATAATTTTTGTATAATAATTTTTATTATTATTTATGTGGCAACACTATTTACAATTCTATTTCATATAACAACTCCATTTTGTAACAAAACTCATATGTAATGTTGTCTTTTTCTTCTTGCACAATTGACAATAATTGAAATAGTAGTATGCAATCAAATGCAAAATTCAAAATAGTTAACATGAAAATGATATTCAATACATAAATTACTCATCAATGTAGTATTCAATCAAATCAATACATAAACTAAAACTTTCTCTTTGTCACAAATGGTCATCAATGTAGTATTCAATCAAATCAATACATAAACTAAAACTTTTTATTTGTCACAAATGCAAAATTAAATCAAGACAAAAGACATTAAAACTATCAAAAGCACTAATAATTTGTTTCTTCTTGCTTCTTGGAGTGAGTTGCCATTGACAAAGTATAAATCTGACTATCATGCTTCTTTTGCCACTACAAAACAATATCAAGTTACAAATAATTATAAGATTAAGTAATTTTAACATTAAGACATAGAAAAACCAATAAAAAACAGAAGTTGAGAATGAATAAAGGCAATTTTCCCTTAAATTTGCAACAATTAACAATCGGTATCAAAGTCGCATGCTAATTGATTATATTCCAAAATAAAACTAACAAAATGCATCCATACTTTTACATGCTTGTAACCAACTATGTAATCCAACAATACATTGCAACAGAATACAAAAAGCAATATACAAATAAATAAATATTAAAAAGTAAAAACATACCATTTTTTTCAAGCATGTCTCTAATCGGATTCAATATCAGAAAGTCCCTCATTTACTTGTGGGATTGGAGCCATTTCTAAAAATGATCAAATAAATTACCAAACGTTAGACAAAACAAACTTAAATGAATAAAACAGATTTATAAACAAAGTTTACAACATAGATATACCTTGTTCGAGTTTTTCCAAATCTTCCAAGTGCTCTTCAATATCCACTTTCAAAGGAGAGGATCTTAACCAATTTTGTGCACATATTAAAGCTTCAACGGTGTGGGGTGTAAGAGAGCTCCTATAACAACTAAGAACTCTACCCCCGGTGCTAAAAGTCGACTCGAACAGTAGATATTGGCATAGCCAATATATCTCTAGCTATTAAACCAAGAGTAGGGTATTTGGTGGAATTTACCTTCCACCAATTCAAGATGTCAAAATCAACTTTTCTTCTCCCTCGTCTCCATTAGATACAACTCCACTTCATTTTATTTGAATTTGAATCTTGATCCATGTCCTTCTCAAATTGATCATCCATATGATCGAAGATGTAACAACTTCGATAGCTCTATTTCTTGCAACACCTTCACTTGGTCTTTACTTAAGAAAAGACTATAACTATCAAACATTTTGTTTAATGTTTTCTTCACCTTATCACACAAATAATCAAGAACTTCCTTCTCATAAAACTTATCCAATCCCCACCTAATAAATTGAAACTTACGAGGATCAAAAATTACAGAATAAAGACTAGCATATTCATCTTTTGACTTCTCCCCAATAACTACTATATTTATCATCCATAGCATTAGCCATATTTGTAAGTAATGGGTCATCTTTATGAGATTCCTTCCAAGTCTTTAATGCCCCAATATTGTACAATGTTCCATGAAATAAGTAGAAGATATTACATAAGTAGAACGACACCTTCGTAGTGATTTCAAAAACAACTTCAAGAATTTCACAAAACACTTGGCATTATCCCAATCCTCATTATTTGGGACACCACCTTCCAACATCGCATACTCAACACATTTCTCACCTAATCTCTTAAAGGCCTTTTGAAACTTCAATGCACTTTCAAGCATAAGGTATGTGGAGTTCCACCTAGTGGGACAATCATCTTGAGACTTGTCTTGTATCCTAACTTCTAATACATGTCCTAAATCTATCTAAACGACCGGTGGTGACGAACATATCGAACCGACTCTAATTTTTGAAAGTGAAGAATTCATGTGCTTCATCTTCATCCCATCATTGACAACAAGGTTAAGAATGTGAGCACAACATCTAATATGTAAATACTCCCTTTAATGGATGTGAATTCCAATCCTCCATTCTATTTTTTACGCGATAGCAACATCGTTTGAAGCAGATTATCAACTGTGATGGTGAAAACCTTATCTATCATCCAATCCTCCAACACTTTTCAATTTTTTCCCAATTATCGCTCCCTTGTGAGAAGTTATTGGACAAAATTGAGAATCCTTTATGCAACTTCCGTCTTGGTCAATGAAATGCGCGTAAGAACCATATAATTAATATTTTGCACGAAGTCCAAGCATCAGTTGTTAGACAAACACTTTGATTTGTTTTAGTAAACATACTTCTTAACTTAAGTTTCTCACTCTCGTAAAGACTCAAACAATCCCTAGCAATGGAAATCCTTCCTAGAAGTGGGAACCTAGGTTGTGTAACACTCATAAAATGACGGAATCCTTCGTTCTCAACAAAAGAAAAAGGCAATTCATCCACAATTATCATTCTAGCTAAGGCTTGTCTACACAATTCAACATCGAAATGGATACCAACAAGTGCATTCCTATTTTCTTTAGATTCTTCTTGAAGGCTAAGAATGGTTTGACTAGGATCAAGAACATGTTTGGGAATTTTTTTACATTGATGCATCAAATGGTTATTTAAGTTTGAGGTTCCATTATTATGTGAATCAGCCGCATAAGATTTCGTGCACCAATTACATTTAGCCCGAGTACCCGATTCATCTTTTGTAAAATGATCCCAAACCCAAGATTTAGGCCTACAAGGTTTTTGTTTACCTGAATCTCCAGCATTAGAATCGCCAACTTTAGAATCATCCGCTTCTCCAACTTTCCTTTTCTTTTTCTATTGAGCATTGTCGCCTTCTTGTTTGTCTAAATCAATAGTTTGGGGCAGGTTTGTTGTAGGCATCAATGGACTATTTTGAGACTGAAAATACATAATACATACACGATAAATATAACCACTTTATCAAATACACTCATAAATATAACCATTTTATCAAATACACTAATTTATCATTGTTTTACCTGACTTTCGGCCATGGAACAGGAAGCATCAGATCCAGTAACAGACTTGACTTCTTTATCAATAGTCATATCTAAGAACATAACAGAAGTTATCATAACAGAACAAATTTACATATAGCAGGCAGCAGCAGCAGCACAAAACAAAACAACAACAATTATATATAGACTGGACAATGGAGAAACAATGTATTAATATAGCAGGCAGCAACAGCAGTTCTCTTATTACAATACCCCTCTGACAGACTTGCAACATACTGCCACATTACAATATAGCAGAACGATACTTTGTTGTTCATAACTCAGAACTCGAAGAAAGTCTGACTGCATATACTAGTGTGTGTTTTAACATGCGCTTAGTTCATACTTCATAAAGAAAATGCCTGTTTGGATTTACTTACTTGAGTTGCCTACAAGCATAAGCACTTGAGAAAGTGTTTAGGAGGGTTATGGAAACAGCTTTTGAGATATTTTATGTTTTGAAAACTTCTAAAAACAACTTATAGTCTATATAAAAACCCTGACTTTATTTTATTTGTTGTTACCAAAATAGCTTATGCACAGGCACTTATATTATATGATCAGTGCTTATGCTATATGTGTTTAACAAATATCTTTATCCAAACAGAGGCAAATTAGCATAGAAAGTAACTAATTTTTCATGAATTGATTGCTTTAGTTGTATATTGTAAGGATACTTTGAGTCAAGAAGAAAGGATAGAGTCATCTCAGAACTCGAAGCAAAGCTTGATGCAGCAAAAATTAACAACAATAACCAAGCTCAAATAGAAGATATATCCATACCAGCATGGAATAGTTATTTCTATCAAATAGCACAAAATGTTTCATTTTCTTAAATTCTTTTTTAAGTGGTTTCTTAACTAGCATCACCTTCAGAAAACTTTATCGGCAAAGGATGCAGAGATACAAGTTTTAATTTCAGATAAAGAGGTGTGATATTCATAAGTCACAACAGAACAGAACAAAACAACAATGTATCAGACCTAACACTTTCGAATTTTCAGAACAAGTATCATAAGTCAGAACAACAATTTCACAACGATAAAAGAGCGTTACCGAAACTTCCGAACAGGGAACAACGTAGGAGGAGGAAGGTTGTTCTGTTGAAGATGGCGGAGGTTGCGAGCTTCATCGGAACTAGTTCGCTGTTGTGTTGAACGAGAGTCCGAAGGTGGTGTTTAACAACGATAAAGAAGGTTGAGGTCTGTTGTAATGAGGTCAGACTCACGGTTGCGTGAAGGGCGAAGGTGAATGGAGATAAGGGAGGTAGAAAGCGAGGGATACGGCGGAGAGCGGGGTGTTAACGGTGGTGAAGATGAGTGAAGGGACGTGAGTCGGTGAAGAGACAATGGTGAGGTTGGGATGAGCAGCGGAGCTGGGTGAAGAGACGGTGGAATGGATGAACGGCGGAGCTGCGTGAAACGCGGAGAGATAGAGTGGACGAGAGGACGGTGGCGGTGGGAGTATAATGAAGGAGGTTCCATTGAGAGAGGGTTCCGATTGAGTGAAGAGGGTTTCGGCGAAGTGAAGAAGGTGGAGAAGTGAAGAGGGTTACGGACGGGATAACATTGGGCTTGCAGCTTGCTTACTATTAAAATTGGGCCAAGTCTATTATGTTTAAAAAAAATAAAAATTTGTAAATATCGCGGTTTGGTTCGGATTGGATCGGTTTATGAATATAAAACCGCAAACCGAACCGCTCGGTTCTTTCAAAAAATGGCCCAAAATCATCCGAACCAATTGCGGTTTTTTGCGGTTTTCGGTTTGGTTAGGTTCAGTTTGCGGTTTTTAATTGGGTTGGTTTGGATTTGAACACCCCTAAGTATAGTGCATTATAGTAAAAAAAAAAAAAAAAGATAAATTGTTTAATTTATAGGTATAATACTATATGTTTAGTAAAATAAAGAGACTAAATTAGTTAATTTATGTTAGTGAGAAAAAAAAAAGTTCATGTTGTAGTGAAAATTGGTTGAATCATTAAACCAACTTTATTTCATATAATTGTATTAGATATTAGAGTACTTCCTTTTTTTTAATAAAATTGTTCATTTAAATTATATAATATATACATTATTAATAATTTTTAAGTTTTAAGTTAAATTTCTTCTAATTCATTCATATTTATGAATGTTTTATAGAGATAATTGATTTTGTCAAAAATGAATGTTATCACAATTTTGATAGAAAGAAAATTAATTTAGAACATGTATATCTCCATTGATCATTCAAGTAGAGTCACAATTGATGTGCGGGCTTGAAGCGACCTCGAGTAAGGTTGGAGGAGTACGTCAGAAAGAGATAAGGGTGGTCTTATGTGAATATTAAGACAATCATGATCAGGATTAGTTTAACGACAATAATGATCAGGCTCAGACAAAAATATTGGGTTATTAAATGATCATAAAGATCTCGTTTAAACAAAGGAACGTGTTCACTAAAATTCCATAAAAAAATTCATAATCAAACAATACAATCAGACTTATTTATGCACACATAGTAACAAAAAAATGAAACGTTATTCACAAGTCTGATACAACTAAGACTTTGCTAATTCCACAATTAGTTAAGCTACATCGGTGTACATTTGAAATATATTTGTCGCTCATTGTGAGACTAAATAAAACTGACTTGGGACACACATATAAGTTTCACTACCATTCTCAATTTCATTTCATGATGGCTAGGGTTGTCACCAATAACACTAGTACCACTAACAACCAAACTACCATAGCAGAGATGCTAGCTACTATGTAGGAGTTGTGCCATCATAATGAAATATTGCAAGACAACATCTATAACATGCAGTAACAGCAATAACCGCAATCAATTATTGACAAACTACTTAAATACCTACACCCTCAACCTCATTCCGCTGAAATCTATGGCGCACTAGTTACAGAAAATTTCAATAGGTCGTCTTTTATAATGGTAAAAGCAACTCCCATGAGTACATCATTGCTATCAACACTCAAATGTCGATTATAAGTGCAGTGGAATCCATCAAGTGTAAGTTTATTGTTGTGTCTTTGAAGGAGACGATATTGCATTTGGACCTATGTATTTATAGGTACGATGTCTGCATTAATCTATTAGGTTTAGATGATGATGACAACATTCTAAAGTAAAGTCTATTTGCATTTTAATCTATTAAGAATAAAATGCATTTGTAAAAAAGGACAAAGTTGTTTGCGGGGCTGTTCTTGAGATTTTAAGTGTCTTATCGAAATTATGAATTTGGTGTCCTTTTTCTTAATTTATAATTTTTTTATCAGATTTATAAGTTATATGTATCAAATAAATAGTCAACTTCATATGTATTTATAATAAAATATATATATTTTAGTGCCCCTAAAAAACTGGTATCATGTGCGGCCGTTCCTCTCGAACATCCTCCAGAACTACCCTGGCTGCTTGTAATTGTTGAAAATAATAAAAAGGATATTTTGGGAGATGACAGAAATAAAATATTTGTAAAAACACCAAATATACATAGATAAAATGCATTATTGTAAAAAGTAAAAAGGTAAAATGTATTATCTAACTATACCACATTAAAAAAAACTAAATTAGTTAATTTATGTGGTGAGAATTTTTTTAACGCCGTAGTGAAAATCGGTTCAATCATTAAACCAAACCAACTTTATATCATTTAATAATATTAGTTACTTCTTTATGTTTTTTTATGAAACTGTGTTATAAATCCATCAAAAATTATGGAAAATTTCTATCGATCTTAATGAACAAGATTGCTATCACTACACAATGACAATGAAAAAAAAGAAAATTAAAGAATAAAAAAAATTAGAATTTCTGCAGAAATTTTCTCTGTCCACAATCCATAGAAAATCTTTATTCACTTTGCAACTGTAAAATTTTGTGAATTAAAACTTGTTATATATTAAAATAGGGGTTATTCCCTCTATTTATGATCTTAGATTAGTTTCTCCCCAAGCCAAAGCCAAAAACACAAAAGCTCAAAATATCTATTTTGGATCTAGATCGAAATCTATGTGTAGCAACCTACTTACAACACTTCGACAACTACGTACAACTCGACAAACTAAGTTTTTTGACACACCTTCTGTCGAGCAACAACTTGCTTCGATATAAGGAATTCTAGATTCAACACACCACCTAATTCATTGTGTCTAAGTTATCTATATTCATCATAGCTCTTAGTCTTCTAAATACTTTGACTTGCACACCCTTCGTCATGATGTCTACAATCTGATTCTCAATTCTACAATGTTCCAAGTTCATCTTCCCATCTGCTACCTACTATCGAAGATGATATAACCTCATCTTGGTGGGTTTACTTTGACGATGTGCTGTCAGGTTCTCTGTTAGATTGATAGTTGACATGTTGTCAATCTTCATGGTAATTGCTCCATGATCTTTCCCTATAATCTCTTCGACCAAATTTACCATCCATGTTGCTTGACATGCACAAAGAGAAGCAACTATGTACTCTGCTTCACACAATGATAATGCCACCACTGATTCATTTCTCGAATTTTAAGTAACTGGTGCACCACCTAGCATAAACACATAACCAATTGTGAATTTTCGATCCTCAGCATCACTACACCAACTTAAATTAGTGTATTCCACTAAATTGCATTTTTTCCTTTATCATTCTCAGGAAACAAAATGCCATAACCGATAGTTCCTTTCAAATATTTTAGTATCCTCTCAGTCTCTAGTAGATGTGATACCTTTGGCTTCTGCATGAATCAACTTACCATACCTACATTGTATGTTAAATCATGCCTTGTGTGACAAAGTTACCTTAGGGGTCCAATAAGTATTTTGTATTGGGTTGGATCGACATCATCTTCTTTTGAATTTTTTGATAGTTGTAGTCTTGGTTCTGAAGGTGTCGAAGTCGAGTTGCATTTTCCATCTCAAATATCTTGAGAATTCCTGAATATCTTATTCGATGCATCGTCAAACCTCTACTACTCTTGTGGAATCCGATTCCAAGGAAATATGAAATGTCACCTATATCAGACATTTTAAATTTCTTGCTTAGATCACCTTTGATGTCTTTTATCTCATTCTTTCAACTACCTGTTATTAACAAGTCATCGACATAGAGACATAGTATAAGCAATACATTATTGCTTCTCCTTACATATGATCCATGTTTAGTTGTGCACTTCATAAATTCATTCTCCCTTAGAAATCTACCAATCTTCTTACTCCAAGCTCTTGGAGCTTGTTTGAGTCCATACAGGTGGTAAGTGCCAAAATTTAGTTATTTTGTATATATGTTTAGTGGCACTTATCGGTTCTTTTGTTGATATTCTTCGAATAAATTCCCCGTTTTTGGTATAAATGTGTACATAATAGAATAATTGAGTTTTTGTGTAAATATTGTATCATTTGATAGTTTTTCATCTCTTTTATAGGTATTCATTCATAATTGGAGCATTGAGTAATAAAGTGTCGAAGACACGACTTCAAACGCGCGATTTGAGCAACTCATCAACGAATAAAGCTAAAAATCAAAGAATAAAAATCATCAATTTGATTGATATTTTGTCATGTTTAGATAGGAAATTTAATAAGCTTTCCAACGCTTCAAACCGGACGCAATTCCGAGTTACAGTTCTCAAGATATGGCAAAACAAGATCTCGATTTTTTGAACATCACAGACGCGCTTAGCGCGAATAGCGCTTAATACCGCGCTAGCGCGCGCGATCGAATTCTTCAAAGGGGCTAAAAACACATTTTTAGGTTATGGGTTGGGTATTTTTGAGTCCCAACACCATCAACATCATTTTTTTGATAGATTTGCTTAGAAAACAACATTGGAGCTTGCATTTGGATGATCCGGAGTCGAATCTCTCGTCGATTGGTGTTGACAAACCAAGAAATGTTTGGTTCCTCTTCTTCTCTTCTCTTTGTAATCTCTTTTGTTGGGTTTTGTATGTATATCTACTCATAACTCATGTATATTTGTCGCCCTTGACGTTGTATAAAGTTTGCTTTACGAATCTATGTTGGTTTTTACTCTATGTGTTAGGTTTTTACTCTATGTTAGGGATTGGAGCTTTACTAGAGATAGATTGCTTAGATTCTTACCTAGGATGATTATCTGTTAGTTTCTGAATGCTAGAAATGGGTTTAGAGCTGACATTCACTATAGAGTATCTGATCTTAATGCCTCTGCGTTGGTGAAGTAAGCTAGAGATGGGTATGGAGGTGACGCAGTTGACTTCTGTGTTGTTGAGATAGGCCAGAAATGGATATTGAGATGATTCGGGAGGATTCTCAATTTGGGTTAGAAATAGCTTAGGTTGTGAGAGTTATGTGATGACACAGACGAGTATCGTAGGCCGAGTATGACATGGGTGGTAGATTTAAGTCTGTGACAGGTAGTTTACATTCGACAAGTCGTCTATCCTTTATACTTTTTGTTCATTTACTTTTGTCTTTTATTTTCATTTCTTTTAATCTCAAACTCATTAACGGTAGAATTATCGAACGACGAATCAATAACCAATCTCTGTGGACACGATACGATATAACCTAACTGGTATATATCACCCGGTAAAAATAATACTAACTCTTTGCTTGCCGCTTAATACCGCAACAACAATAGGGCTTTATGAAACTTGTTCACCTTTCTCTCTTCACCATGTTTCACAAACCCAACTGGTTTTACAACATAAACTTCTTCGTCTAAGGCTCTATTCAGGACTGTGCATTTCACGTCCATTTGAAAATGTGCCAAATGTTCATTTATGCTAGAACAATAACCAACCTGATTGTTTCTATTTTAGCAACAGGTGTAAAAACCTCATTGAAGTTGATTCCTTCTTTCTGAAGAAATCCTTTTGCCACAAGCCTTGTCTTGTGTCATTTTATCCCCCTTTGGCATTCAACTTCATCCTTTTTCATTAGTTTTTGGATAAAAGCAATGAATAAGGAACTGAAGTCCATCGAAGTCAACAAAAGTTGGTCACTTGTCAAACTACCTAACACATGAAGGAAATTGATGTGAAATGGGTACAAAAGGTGAATTTGAACCCAAAGGAGAAGTAACTCGACACAATGCAAAACTTATGGAAAAAGGATTTCTTTAGAAATAAGAAATCTACTTTGATGAAGTTTTTGCACCTATTGCTAGGATCGAAATAATAAGGTTGGTTGTTGGTTTAACAAACATGAATAACTGGCATATGTGTCAGATGAATGCGAAATATGCATTCCTAAATGACCACTTGGATTTGTGAAACAAGGAAAAGAAAGCAATGTATATAGGCTGGATAAAGCCATGTATGGACTTAAACAAGCTCCAAGATCTTGGAATAATAAGATTGATAGTTTCCTAAGGGAGAAAGAAATTTTGAAGTGCATAATTGAGCGTGGAGTATATATAAGAAGAAATAAGAGTGAATTGCTTATACTATGTCTCTATGTCAATGACTTGTCAATCATAGATATCTGTAAGAAAGAGATCGAAGGTTTCAAAGGTGACCTTAGCAAGGAATTCAAAATTTATGATATGGGAAACATTTCATACTTCCTTGGTATCGAATTCAAATGAAGATGATGTCGACCCAACACAGTACAAAATACTTAATGGGTCATTGAGATACCTTTTTCACACAAGTCCTAGTCTAACATACAATGTAGGTAAGGGAGAAAATTCATGCACAAGCCAAATGTATCACATCTAGCAGCAACGAATAGGATACTAAGATATCTCAAAGGAACTTTTGACTATGTCATTCTATTTCCTACAGCCAATGAGGGAAAAGAATGTAATTTAGTGGACTACACCGACTCAAGTTGGTGTAGTGATGATGAGGATAGAAAATCCACAGTTGTTTATGTATTTATGTTAGGTGGTGAACTAGTTGCTTAGAACTCTAGAAAATAAATAATAGTGACACTATCGTTGTGAGAAGCACAATACATATTCGATTCTCTTTGTGCATGTCATAAAATGATGAATTTGGTTGAAGACATAACATGGCAGAATCACGAAGCAATTATCATGAAGATCGACAACATGTCAACTATTAACCTGGTGAAGAATTCAACAGTACATGGCATAATCAAACACATCGAGATGAGGTTCCACTACCTTTGAGAGCAAGTAGCAAAAGGGAAGCTAAACTTGAAACACTACATAATTGTGAATCAGATTGCATCAATCATGACAAAATGATTGCAGGTCGATGTGCTCAAGAGATTAAGATCAATGATGAATGTAGACAACCTATACACAATAAATTAGGTGGTGTGTTGAGAAGGTAATTTCTCGTGTCGAAGCATGTTACTCGACAAAAGCAAGGTGGTGTCGAAATAGCTTAGTGTGTCGAAGTTGTGTAGTTGTCAAAATGTCGAAGGGGTTAGCCTCGACTAGGATTTCGACCTATCCTTATTTTATTTGTCTTATCATAATTAAGTATTTTTGCAGTTTGCTTAGGGAGAAAACAAACTCAAAATCTATAAATAGGGAGTTACCCGATTATTATAAACAAGCAGTTACGTAGAATCAATTTTCAGTTTTGAGGGTAGAGAGAAACTCTTTCTCCTTCCCATATCTTCGTTAAAATCCCAATTTTTTTTCTTTCCCAATTCAAGGTTGGTTGATTCACTCAAGTGATGAGTGAAGAATACGAGAGAATTTAATTGGTGTGATTGAATCTTGTTCATTAAGATTGGTTCGAAATTTTCCATGGGTTTGATATAATTCCAACATTTATTAAATTATAAAGAAACAAAAATAAATTGTAAAGATAATTTTTTCTTGAAAGAGAATTTTGTTCTTCATGGTAGTCCTAATCGACTCGAGAGATTTATCTATGCAATTATACATAGAGGATATTCGATTTTTACATGATAGAATTAAAGTTTGGCCTAACTCATCTTTACAAAACTGACTTATAATATAATGGTGTCACTATATATAAATTCTTTGTGGACTCTATATTGAGGACTTGGATCCCACTACACGTTGTCATGCACCCAACATTATTGGGCTTAATACGCATATAAATGGTGGGTGACTTGAATCGATAGGCTCGTGATACTATGATAGAATTAAAGTTTGATCTAACTCATCCTTACAAAACCAACTTGTAAGATGAGTGGTGTCATTCTATATACACCATATGTGAACTTTATCTTTAAGTGGATTTCTTAACCCACCCCATAAACTTCTCACACACCACGTGAATTTCCAAAAATGCCCTTGGAATAAATTTTTAATTTTAAACTATATGTAAGTTTTAAATAAAGCGTGTATATGAGATCAAATTTGGAATAAATTTTTAATATTATATTATTTAGTTTGGAACCGGAAATAAATTTTCAATTTTCACTCAAATATTTGAAAATATGATACATACCAAAAATATATTTTTGATTTCCAAAGACATTTTAGAGTTTTATGAGGTGCGCTCCACTGGATAGGTTAAAAAATCCACTATCTTTAATCAATGTGAAATTGGAGTTTTTCAAAAACTTACTGGAAAAAAATACTGTAATAACAAACAAAATATTATATTCTAAAGCAACCAATGAAATTCTCATTTATTCTTTAACAAATAGATAAGTTTCATGATGTTATACTTCTAAAATGATGAAGAATTCACTTTAAATATAAAGTAAGTATTTTTAAATAATTAATTAAGAGAACGAAGTTGAATATTATATATGCATATATGACAAATTTGATATATAATGCAATATAACTTTTGATTTTTTCACTTTACTCATCACTTAATTTATCGGAGTCAAATCTTCTAAAGATCCATAATTACTTACATATATAATGAGTAGACTTACACTAGTATATGTATTGATTTAATTATTTATAAAATTCCATAACTCCTAGAGCTGAGAAAGCAAGACAAACAACATGAAAACTAAAAAATCCAGAGGATTTGCATAGCTTTTCAAATTCTTTCTCTGTTCTTTCAACACCACCATCTAGAAACATGAGATTATCAAAGCTAGTAATCATCTTATCTGCTTTTGTATGCTGAATTTCTTGAGGCATTATGAAGTCCACAACAATCACTTTACCATGTTGTGGCAAAGCTTTATAGCACTTAGTTAGAACTTCGAGACAGTTTTCATCAGACCAGTTGTGTAGTATAGCCTACAATCATTAACCAACCACAATGAGTACTTAATTTTGTATTATTTGATGAACTATATCATAATTAATGTTATGACTAACCTTCAATAATATGACATCGCCATTTGGGACACTATTAAACATGTCTCCTTCAACATGTTCAATTCCTTCATAGAATCAATCACTCACTCGATCATTAGTCATACACATGCATATATACAAATTAAGATATACTTCTTCCGGCTTGATTTATAAACAGATATTTTTTTTTTAAATTTATTAAAAAATAAATGTATCTAGTCTACATAAAAGATCAAATACATTCATTATTTAATAAATAAAAAAATATTTATTTATAAATCATACCAAAATAATACTATTTTAGTCCACCAACTTATAATATGTAACAAGAAATTTTAATTTAATTAAAATATATATTAATAAATCTCGTTAATCCATCTTAATTAATAGTAATAATAACATTTGATTTTGACAGACTTCAACGGACCAGGTCAAAAAATCTCATTTAAATATGATTCAATATTCACTATTTAAATTTTAGTCTAAATGGATTGTAGGCTACCGAGCAGCTAAAATATTTCGTTATGATTTTTTATAAAAATTATAAAATAAAAACTTCATAATATTAATCATCAAATTCTAATATATGAGAAAAAAAATCTATACCTTGATAAAATGGAGCTTGTCGTATCACTTGGGGCAAATCAAAGTTAATGCCATTTATAGAAGGATACTTAGATATAATCATATTTAAGCTTTGCCCAATTCCTCCTCCAACATCAACCAACAATGATATTCCTTCAAACCCTTTGTATTTTTCTAATATCTTCTTCATTTCTATTGTGCAAATATCACCCATTGCCCTATTAAACACATGATTCCAAGCTGGATCTGACTGGATTCCTTGATAAACAGGCATTCCATGAACTTTCATGAATAGTCCTTTATCACAATCTGATAGTACCTCCTTAAAATTGTTGCTGCCAAACATGAAACATAACATCTTAGCCACATTAACACCTCGGGTGATAAAAAACTATTCATGACTGAGAAAACGACCGTGATAAAATAGTATTGACAGGTATTAACTGTCGCGATAAAATGGTATTGGCAGGTATTGATACTGATATCATTATTCACCGTTTTATATTAAAGAACAAAATATGGTTAATTCACACCGCGGCGAGTGCAATCAGTATCATGACACCTACACCGACCGAAATCACAAAAACATTTACGCCTCTGCGGCCGTTTTTTTAAATCTTGGATACGACACTAAAGTAGGGATTGAACTCGACGCGTACCCGGGCTCGTTGAACTATAGAACCGTCCCTGTTCATAGGTAATGTGAGACTTTGACCACTCATGCATCCAACAATATAGAAACCCAACAATATAGAGACCGATAATAATTTTAAAAATTAATAAATTAAATGTAATTATATTGTGTTGGTGACACATGTCAAACACAAATTTTTTAGCACTTACAATGCATCCATAAGCTTTGGGTGATTCATAAATGTTGAGAACAAAGCAACAGAACCATTCTTCTCATCACTGACAAAGTATTTACCAGCCAAAGACAACTCATATACTCTATCACTCCCACCTTCTTCATTAGTTCTTGTGGAACAAACAAGAAGATCATGGCTTGCAAGAAGACACAACATTCGGTCAAGTCTTCGAGGCAATTGAGGATGTTGTATTGTTGTTTGTAGCTGTGAAGCAACATAAGATGCTGAAACACATGGTGGATTTGCCTTATAAATGATGTCAAACAAGTTTAGTTCGATTGAAGCTTTCAATACTGAAGTGTAAATCATAGGACCACAACAAAGAAGCATAGCAGAGAGACATGCATCATCATCAACATCATCATTGTTTGCTTCAAGTGGTAAGCATATTGGAAGATCATGAGTATCTTCGTAGTTAGATCCCATGGTTTTGTTTCTTTTGTTTTTTATGTTTACAATGAATGTTGGTAACATTCATTTATAGATTTTTATCGTATGTTGCATGTGTTTGTTTTCATGTGTTTGTTGATGTTGTTGCTTTAACGATTTCACGTTATTAGAAATCGACAAAAGATGAGTGTGACTGCAAAATGCAATGTGCTGTGAAATTATTGGTGTATGAGATTTTCTTTGAGCATATATGGTAAGTTTATTAGTATGATTAAGTTGGATATAAGATGACATTGGAAATATCATAAACAAATGTTATGGAAATGCACCGGCCGGCTTGAATAGTACACAAATATGTATTTACTATGACCATTGTCAACAAAAATAAAAATAAAAAATAAAAACAAATTTACATGTGTCGAGTGGTAAGGGTGTGGTCCTTCTTGAGCAAGTAAGGACTTCATATTTAGTTTTTGAGTTTTTCTTTTTTTCATATCCTTTCAAAAACTTATAAAATTGATAAAACAAATTTGAATTTTAGAGTGTGGAGCGAGCTTTTGAGGTCTTTTTTTCGTACAAAAACTAGAAATTGGTGGAGGTCGAACGAAGATGAGTTTTAATATGGTGGGGTGAGCTTTTAATACAGAGAAATTAGAGTAAATTTGTAAGGTTAACACTGTAACTTCAAACGTTCAGTTAATAAATGAGTGAAAAAGAGTTTTAGTGTGTTAGTGAGAGAATATATCTGAAATGACGTGTATTGTGTTTTGTGTATGACATACACTTATATCTGCCACCTTATGCGAGTGACAATTCAATTAGATTCAAGGGCCGAAAATGTGTTGGAGGCCGGAATCACGTGCCATCAAATAAGATGGAGATTCACCTGTTCTATGTGTCTTTCCGTCCAATGCTTGTTATAGGGCCTTTCTTCGCGAGCCTTGCAAGCAGCCTAGAATAGTCTCCATATTCTAAAATATATAGTTGTTTAAAGCATGACAAATACTAGGAATTGGAACACTCTAATAATTATATAGAATCAAGACCATGTTACATGTCAAACACCAACAATAAATTGTGAATAATAAAAAAAAATCAATTAACTTCAAACATGATCATAAATTGGAGAAAGTAGTTAATTTTTCATTAGTATCAATCATGCATGTCGCAATCTCATCAAATATCGTGGGACAAATCAAACTTAAACATATAATTTTTGGTATAATAATTTCTAGTTAGGTTAAATTTTATTGAGTGAATTTGTATATGAAGAGTTTATTGTTTTTCAAATGTGAATTACTAATGAAAAAACACATCATTTTATGTAAGTTTTTGTTCATTCCAATCCATAAAAAGTGTTTGTGCAATCTAGATCACATGAACACAAATTCCAATGACACATTTCAGATTATAGAATTTAGACTATGACAAACACTCTTGTGCATGTCAGCATATTATAAAATTTAGGCTTTGTAAAACATATCTTAGTTTGGGTTGGGCTTATTGAACTTCAACAATGCCAAACATCCATTTGCTAGGATCCAAATTATAAAATCTAAAACTTTGTGTCATAGTAAATAATAATTTAACTATTAAACGTCTTTGGTAATAACATAATTAAATAATACCAACATAGATAATAACCTAAGAAGTATCCACAAATAATAATTTAACCAAAAATATCTAAAATATAATGTAAAATGTCAAGTTGAATACTGATATGAACACGTGATCAAAATCGAAGACGATCGGAGTAAACAACGGTCTTTTGAGCAAGTTGACGTTGAGGAGTGAGTGGTGTACCTGCACGACACTCTGATGCTAAAGTAAGTCAATGATCAAGATGAGGACAAGAGAATATTAGGGTTGTTAGAGTAAGAATGTGATACCTTGCCCTCAAAGATATGAGAGTTTATATAATTGACATAGGAGAATTCTCATTGGTTGCTATATTTGAGCTGAGATATGCGGGTCCGCAAATATAGTCGTTTGGGCTGACTAGGTGAATCCGGGCGAATAGGTCTGTAACTAGCCGTTATGTCGGGCAAAAGAGACATAACGGGCATAGCTCCAGATATTATAGGCATTGATGCTACTCGACGGATGTCGGGCAAGGGACTTCGTGTGGCGGGAGATCCCGTTATCCGTCGCGCTTAGAAAGTTTGAGGACCTCGATCGGAGAATCGAGCCTTGAGGAGATGAGGCTGCCCGACGAGCATTCGGGCAGTCCAAAATAGTAGCCCCCAAGTTGTTGCATTTGTGGCCGTGATGACTTGAACTGTGCAGCCGAGGTCGTTTTACCCGATGGTCATTGTCGAGGAGATGAAAGGTTTGGAGAATTTGGAGAGTTCCCGCATGCGCGACCTCGATCCGTATGCATTGAAGGCGTGTCACTTCTAGGGACTAGGGGAAATGATGATTCCCTTAGGTTTCCTAGGTGCGTGCGAATGCACGTGCGTGGGGGAGGCCTATAAAAGGAGAAGAGTTCCTTTTTGAGAACTTTCTTCGTCCTACCTTGCTCGCGCGTAACCGACTCGTCACTATCGTTTTGAGGAGCCACAATTGTGATCTTCTGAGTTTTCACCGCCTTACGCCGCTGCACTGGTGCTTGATTTTCTTGTTGCAACAGTTCGATCGCCTTCTAAACGGTATGTTTTCTAATCCTTCGTATGATTTTGCTAGATTTAGGTTGAAATTCCTGGTTATCCACATAACGCATGCGGTTAGGATTTTCTTTTCTGGGTTTTTCGTGGCGGTGAGCGGTTGCTCCGCCGTTCTCTGGCGTTTTTTATTAACGCTAGAGTCCTTTCGTGCATTTTTCTCCCGAGCTGAGGGATGTCGCTTCGAATGGTAGTCTATTCTTGAGAGGGGGCTGTTGACCGAGGAAGTGGGTCCTCGTTTGTCCGAGCCCTTTCACTTGATTAGTAGTGGAAGGGTGGATTTGACGTTAATGTCGAGATCATCGTCTTCCTTTGCTTTTCTGGTGTCATGGCGGATTATAGCGGAGACAATAGCGAATGTTCGAGTCGTTCTGAGCAAGAGTATGTGATAGGTCAGACATATTGATCTCAATCTTTAAGTAGGTAAAATGCCAACAAAACGTGAATTAATTATGAGAGTTTACCCTTGAAGCTAATGATCATTTGGCTATTTATGTCTTTTCATTTATAATTTCCTTGTTTATTTATTACTCATTTGATTTTAAATTTGTTCTTATTTTGAATGGTAAGATTAATGAAATGATCAAACATGTTTTGAACAAGTAATTTCTTGTTCATTCTTTTCCTTCTTACCTATTTTACACAGAAAATAATATAAATATTCTTCACCTTACTATTTCTTAATCAATGTTTTTTTAACAAAGAGTAGATAGAGGATGATGTAAGATAAATATCCAAATATTATTGAAGCATGCTTTTGAATAAACTTGCCTTATGATGTAAGGTATTGTTTCACTTTTTAGACGCTTAGGATTTAAGAAGGTTTAATTTCTAGTCACCCATTTTGAGCTTGGAAGTTGTATTTCTTTATTTATCAATCCTTTAATCTTGACCCGATGCAGGGTTTTTTTCAATTAGTTTGGCTATGCATTCAAATTTCAAGAGAATCATGCCATTTATACACTCCAAACACCTTTTAATAAAAGGTTTAACCACATCTTCTTCCTTGCACGCATATTATAGTGCCAAAGAAGTCGTGAAAATTCAAAAACATTTAGAGTGGTCGTTCCTCACTAAACATTATGATAACTATCACGACCCTTTAAGAAAATAAACCAAAGGACAAATTTCATAAAAATAGTTGTTAAAAAAAAGTGGTTGTTGATTTCACAAAATCACACTTTTGGTTGTGAGATTGCTTAGTTCAATGTGAAGAATGAGAAGACACAATGAATTTATATATGCAGGAGATTATGAACCAAAGTATAGGTCAAATTGTTGTTAGATTCGAGTCAAGAGCATTTGTTTATTATAGTCAAATGAGCAAGTAGAGTGAAGCAAGATCAACATATAGAAAACTGACCCATTTCCTGTGATTCGAGTCATAGTGTACAAGTGATTCGAGTCATTAAGCTCATGATTCGAGTAAAGTACAAAGCTTGATTCAAATCAAATTGACCAAAGTCAAATAGGAAAAAGTGAAACAACTTGTGATTCCAGTCTTGTAGGATGTGTGATTTGAATCAAATGAGGGAATGGCTAAAATGAGATATGTGGTTCAAGTGATGCACAACTTGTGATTTGAGTCATAGTGTTGCATTATTCAAATCATGTGTAAACCATGATTTGAGTTACAAACACCAGAATCTTCCTGTTCTCTGCTATTTGATTTAAATTCAAGTCATGGATTGTGAGTGACTCGAGTCATACACAACAAATCTAAATTTTTAAATTTTTTAAAAATACTTTGAAATATCACTTCCCATATAACTTGGACCAACCTCAAATGTGATTCTTGTTCAATTAACTCAAACAACTGAGTTAAAACATAATGATCATAATCAAATACAAACAATCCAATTATGCATGCTAAAACTAATTGATTCAAAAACTTGATCAAAAGATGTGCAATTATGAAGGAGACTCAATAAACAATAATAAGCGAAACAAAAGCGTAAAGACAAACAACAAAACAATATTGGGGTTTTCCCCAGTATATTAGAGACACACAACTTCAAAATAATATGATAAGACCTTTTACTCGAACTTCTTTTAAAGATGATGACGACGTTGGTGAACTCTAGTATGGTGGTCTTTGTATTACATTGATTGTGTGGGGTATACTTCCAAATACTCTAACGATCAAATATGTGACGATTATAAATGTAAGATTTAAGATTTTAAATTTGTGTACATAAGTCTGAACCCGTCAATAAAATTTAGTTAGTGTTTAGGGTCTTCGTAGAATACTCTTTGAGATAATTCTCTAGTGAGATAGGTCTCTTGAGACCTAATATGTTTTCCTATCCAACAGATAATGAAAGGATGGCCACCTAAGATCTTATGCACATGCATCTTTAAAGTGTGTCCATCTATCTTAGAGCTTAAGTAACTCGACTTTTTATGGATTAGGCTTTGATCTATAACAATGGTAATAAAAAACTATTATGAAAAGATGATGTGGCGTGAATGGAAAGGTGATTGTCACCTGTTAATTAATGTATATTTTAAAAGTGATATATTTATAAATAATTTTTAAAATGTAATTTACACATCCTACTCCTACTGTTATTTCAGTTTTGTTAATATTGACTAATTTTAGAAGAAAAATAGATGACAACAATCCTAATAAGTTAATAATAGAAAACCTGTTCGAAAACTAAAGCACATGTTGGAAGATGTATATGTCAAGTTGTCATAGCCTAGATATCACTTGCTCAAAACTAAAGTTATCTATCTACCTTTCATTTTGTAACAAAGTTGTTAAAATTATTTGACAACAAAACATAACACAAACTTTGTCAAACAAAGTTGTTTAAGATATTTATCAACAACAAAACATAAAACAAATATTCTTAATAGTCATATATAATAATAAGACCAAACATCATCCACAATTTCCATAACTTTCTATGCAACAAGAGATCATGTTTACATCCAAACTTTTTTGGGTTATATCTCTTATTAGCTTACAACTTTTATTGGCAAATTGTTATTCTACAAAGAGTCTTGTCCCAGCTTTGTATGTTTTTGGTGATTCAACTGTAGATGCTGGGAATAACAACAATTTGAATACTGATGCTAAAGCTAATAAATTCCCTTATGGCATAGATTTCAATAATTGTTCTACTGGAAGGTTTACCAATGGCAAAACCTTTGCAGATCTTATTGGTATTTTATATTTTATATTATTATTATTATTATTATTATTATTATTATTATTATTATTATTATTATTATTATTATTATTATTATTATTATATTATAATACTTCTTGAAATTTAGTTTTTAATCATGATGGTTTCTTTGAATTTCAAGACAAATTTTTCTATGATCTTTTTGTAGCTATTAAATTAGGTTTACCAATGCCACCTCCATACCTCGGTGTCTCGGAGACTGAGAGATATCAAATAGAATCGGGTATCAATTATGCGTCAAGTTCATGTGGAATCTTGAATTCAACGAGAAATGTAAGAAAGAAATACATAATTTATATCTTCTTTTTATCTATAGATGAAGTGATAATAATCATTATGCGTACACATACACACAACTTTAAGATTTAGGGTTCGAATCTTTTATTAGTATTCACTAATAATATTGATTTTTTGTAAACTAAATTAGGATTTGCAGACATTTGTAATTTTTTTTATTTAGTTAAAAATGGTTGGTTACTCACCATATATTTTTTTCTTTCTTTTTTTTGTTTAAGGGAGAATGCTTGTCATTGGGGAAACAAATTGAATATTTCACTTCAACAGTGATGAATGATCTACCAAGAAACTTTGAAAGCAAAACAAAATTGAGGAATTACTTATCAAAATCTATATTTCTTTTATCAATTGGTTCCAATGATTATATTTTCAATTATTTTAAACAAACAATGGAAACAAACCAAATAGCTAATTCTGAAGAATTTGCTGATTATCTTCTTGACCAACTTTCTTCAAATATAAAAGTAAGTTTTTAATATATTTGATGACTTAACATTAAAAAAAAAATTGAAATTCAACATTACCCATAATTTGACACATTTACACTTTTTTTAAATATTTTTTCGATCGGCAGATTAAGGTTAAACAATTAATTTTATAATAAATATATTTTTGATATAAATTAAAAGTAATGTTTAAATAAAACGGTTTAGTCTTGATCTAACGACTTAGAAAATTCGAATTCGAATGCGCCAAAGTTTTAATGCAGTGGATCTACTTTTTATATTTCATAGTGTTAAGTTGTGATAAAATAAAATAAGACCAAAACTTAAGAAAAATTAAAAAATGTGATCCAAAAGAATAATTTTAAAAATAGATAGATATATTTTTTAAAAAATAAATAATTAACTTTCACTAATTTTTTTTTATTCAGAAAATTTATGATCTAGGTGGAAGAAAATTTGTGATAATTGGCATAGGTGCAATTGGTTGTATGCCATGTTTTATCATAAAAAAACCATATTATCATGATTGCAATGAAGTTATTAATAAAGTCGTTAAGGTCTTCACAAACAAGCTCCCAAAAAAGCTTCAAGAGTTGAAATTGAAATCCAATCTCTCAGGATCACTATTCACTATTTTGGAAAATTTTAAACTGTTCAGAAAGATACAAAATTCCCCTGAAAAATATGGTGAGTTAATAAATAATTAATTTCTCTAGTAAAAACATTGTCACATTTTTTTATTTTATTGTTTAGTAACACTTACATTTTTAAATTTTTAATGTTTAGGTTTGACAAATATTTGGGATTCATGTGTTGGAGAAGGAGGAAAACCTTGTGAAAATCGAAAGGAATATTTTTTTTATGATATTGCCCATTCCACTGAAGCTGTAAATGAAATATATGCAGACAGGTGTTTTAGTCGAAGAGATACATGTTTTCCTCTTAATATTGAGAAATTAGTTCATGCACGTTAATGTTTTTACATTATATGGAAGTTATTGATTGTATTTACTTTTGTAATAAATTAGTGGGATATACGATTCGCACAGAAACAGATGTGTTATTAGCATTTCTTTACAAAATATAATAATAACAACGTAGAAAGAAAAACATATATTTTTTATCAAAGAAGTTGATTCTTTTTAATAGCACTATGTGATTTTCACTTACCTTTAAATTAAGGTGAAAAACTATGTTTAAAAAACAAGTTTCCATGGTAAGATTTGTTCTTCCAAGTGCATACACGGCTATAACCTCGAGCACCATTAAATCTTTTTGTCTTGCCCATGCAAAAGTAAACAAAAAAATTGGGTGCAAATATACAACTAATCAACTCACGAATTTAGAATCTCTATAAGAATTAGAGTTATCGGTTATTTTCTCATCTTTAAGATAAAAATTAATGACGGTGGCTCTCGTACTTTTAACCGATTGCTACACCAACAGCAAGCAAACTTCCTTCCATCTTACCTATTGAACTCTCCTTCGATCCTCTAAACCACTCCCTAAGAAATTAATTTGAAGTTTGGTAATCTATTTAGTTATCTTTACCAACATTTTGTAGAAAATAAGCATAAAAGTAGAAAGGGAGAACTAAACAGATTTAAGAAAAGTTATTATCCCTCAGAATCTAAGAAAACAACCCTTCCAACCCTATAAGTGCCTCTCCATCTTAATTAAAAGTGGTTGCCACACTACAACAAATAACGTTTTTTATGACGAAGTTTTTACATAAACTAGAAAAAACCGAGGATATTCACCAACGTGCCCCATATAATTATTAAAAAAATAACTTGATCCCTCGTTTATCTATAAAACAGCAGTGAAATACCATTTCAGACAAGCTTCGAATCCCAACTATGAAGCATTATGTTTCTATTTGTAAAAAAGTGTAAAATAAATGATCTAACCCTTCGGTTTCTTAATAAACCAAGGGATAAATAATCCGATTTGACTATAAAAACACTCGTTGAACAGATTTAACTCTAATGTTATTTTATTTGTAGTCACCCTACTATTTTTTTGGGAAAGATTGCAAAACTTAAAAAATATTCTTCTACCTAAAGCAAAACATTCTTCAGCCTTGGCGATCCATATCAAACAATGGTGTTGATGTTGTTGTTGTTGAAGTTTTTTAACAATTATGATATATTCATCGTTACTAATGGATTGCAAGTGCAGAAAAAACCTTTTCTAATTTTTGCAACAGACACCTTATTAAAAAGTTTGAAGAATTCAAACTCACAGTCTATGCTAGTGAAGGCAATGATAATGATAGCGCAATGATCCATCTAGGATGAAATGATAGTGATAATGATAGCACTTTTTATGACAAAGTTTTTATGTCAATCAGAAAAAGTCGAGGTTATTCACCAACGTGCCCCATATAATTATTAAAAAAACTACTTGAGCCCTCGTTTATCTATAAAACAGTGGTGAAATACCATTTCGGACAAGCTTCGAATCCCACCTATGATACTTTATGTTTCTATTTGTAAAAAGTGTAAAATAAACAATCTAACACTTCGGTTTCTTTAATAAACCAAGGGATAAATAATCCGATTTGACTATAAAAACACTCGTTGAACATATTTAACCCTAATGTTATCTTATTTGTAGCCACCCTACCATTTTTTAGGAGAGATTGCAAAATTGAAAAAATATTCTTCTACCTTGAGCAAAACATTTTTCAGCTTTTGCGATCCATCTCAAACAATTGTGTTGATGTTGTTGTTGTTGTTGAAGTTTTTGAACAATTATGATATATTCATTGTTACTAATGGATTGCAAGTGTAGAAAAAACATTTTCCAATTTTCGCAACAGATACCTTATTAAAAGTTTGGAGCATTCAAACTCGCTGTCTATGCTAGTGAAGGCAGTGATAATGATAGCGCAATGATCCATCTAGGATGAAATGATAATGATATCACAACAACAAATCTTGGATCACTATCTAGAACAATGTAAGCATTAAAAAAATTAATTTAACCCCTCGATTTATTTGAAAAGCCGAGGGGTTAGTCGAACTAACCCCTCAGTTTTATTCCAAAACCGAGAGGATATTTAAATCCATTTATTTAATACATAGTTTTGTTTGCTTCTATAGTTTTCACATAACATTAACAATGCAATTCAAACCCTACTTCATCTATTACATTTCTTAACATAGTAAACATTAAACATAAAGGAGATAACAATAAAGTAAACATAAAGATTTTCTGATTTCAATTTGTTCTTTAGTGTCTTGTTCTTCTTTTTTGAATCCTCATACATAACTTTCATATAACTCATAGCTTCCACCTTTGACTTCATCATGCTCTCATCTTAATTTCCACCTTTTTCCACCATGTCTTCATCTCATATGAACAAATTACATGTATCTTCACTCTTCCAAAATGGACATCTCCAAAAAATTCTTCCTTGATTTTGTCCCTTCTTGCATTGACACGAAACGATACGACCATCACACCCACTGAATGGTCCAGATCATGATTTTACAGTATTAGAAGACATAGAAACACCTTTGGATGAGTTTGTCTTTAAATACGACGTTGTTTTAGTTTAGTTAGGCAATACAATATTCCAAAACCAAGATAATAGTTAATTGTAATTTTTCACCATTTTCAACGACCTTAAACATATCTATCTCGTCCATTTAAAGGTTATCAACGCTCAAGAATCCTCTTGAAATCTAAGAACGCTTGGAAAAGATCTCTATGATGGATTGCAAGCGCATAAAATCATCTGGATTCAAGGTTTTTTTTCTTATATATTTTTTTCATTATTTGATTTTTAGATTATTGTTTTCTCAAATATTAATTACCTTACCTTGTATTTCATCAGAAGTTATTACATGTAATATCTAACAGAACATATTCCCCAAGATTTTATTACACAAAAATCTAAATCTACATCTTAAGGGGAAACAAGATACCCTAGAAATTTGATTTTGTTGTGAATCGGATGCCTTAGAACAAAATATAAACTTGTTTCTTAATGATCAAGAAACAATTAGGGTAGGAAAAAAATGAAGAACACGATGAACACAAGGATCGGTTATTAACTGCTATTTTTTCCTTACTCTTAAAATAATATTACAAGTATACAAGAATAACAAATAACCCTCTCACCCTAAAATAGGATTTGCAGTATATAATGATGAGAGACTAGTATGCTATTTATAATAAACCTAACATAGTAAACAAATGGGCTTTTATCACAAATACCCATTACGAGCTAACTTAGGGTACAAGCTAACTTAACTAATTGGACATAACAAACAGGCCCAATTCGATGCTAACAATCCTAGAATCCTTTGACACTACAAGCTAGAACATACTTCAAATACAACTTGTAACACTTCAACAACAACATGTGAGCAACCTTCGACTGCATGCTAAACTCTGTCGAATCGTCAAACCAAGATACTACCTTCGACTCAATAGAGTTTGATCCAGTATCTCACAAATCTCCACCTTGGAACAAACTCTATTATCAACTAACGAACGAGTTTTCTTCATTCAGCTTTATAAACTGCATATAGTGGAAAAACTTGCAACTAGGCAATGTCTTGGTGATCATATCAGCAGCATTATGATCGGTCGAAACCTTCAACACTTGGACTTCTCCATGCTCGATTACCCCTATAACAAAATGCATCCTCACATCAATGTGCTTGGTTCGCTCATGATAGGCTGAATTCTTCGACAGGTGTATTGCACTTTGACTATCACATTTAACAGTGATAACTTCACCTTGCATTTTCAGTTCCTTAGAAAAAATTTCAAGCCACAATGCTTCTTTCACAGCTTCAATTAAAGCAATATATTCCGCTTCAGTGGTTGATAATACAACAACCTTCTGAAGTGTTTCTTTCCAACTAATTGTTGTACCAAAAAAAGTGAAAACATATCCAGAAATAGATTTTCTGGAATCCATACAACCTGCATAATCAGAGTTGACATATCCTTCGATTATTGCTTTACTATCTTCACCTGAGTCTCCACCATAAATTAAGACTCTATTCAGAGACCCATTTATGTACCTTAGAATCCACTTCAATGCTTGCCAGTGAGCCTTTTCAGGATTCGCCATGTACCTGCTTACAAGACTCACTGCATATGCTATGTCGGGTCTAGTAGAAACCATAACATACATCAAAGAACCTACTACATTAGTATATGGGATGCTATTTATATAAGCTCTTTCGACATCAGTACTGAGACACTGATCAATACTCAGCTTGAATTAAGGGTTTGTTGGAGTCACAATAGGTTTTTAATTCGACATACCAAAATTTTCGAGAATCTTCTGTAAATATGCCTCTTGAGATAAGCATAATTTCAACTGCTGTCTATCTCTTCGAATGTCAATCCCAAGGATCCTGGAAGATGCTCCCAAATCCTTCACTTCGAACTCCTTCTTGAGATAAGCATAATTTCAACTCCTGTCTATCTCTTCAAATGTCAATCCCAAGAATCCTGGAAGATGCTCCCAAATCCTTCACTTCGAACTCCTTATTGAGTTTATCCTTCACCCTTATTACCTCTTCGACATTGTTACTTGCTATTGTGAGGGAAAAGGTGAAAGAATAGTGTTTTAATGCTTGTCAAAAACCTATATGTGCAAATATATCATGCTTCAAACTAGTGCAAGTGAGGAACATAAAAAATAAGCAAGTTTCTCAAAACGTTATGCATGAGCCAGCTCATGGATCCTTAGGTCGGCTCATGAAAAGAAGATTTTGGTCTGACAACATCCGGGAAGGCGCACACCTTCTCTATGCATCGACTCATCATTCTGGGAAAACATGAGTCAGCTCATAAAGCAATGCATCGACTCATACCCTGTTTTTCAGAAGACACGAGTCAACTCATAAGGCAATGCGTCGGCTCATTCCTGAAGACACTCTCACCCTCACACGCTCGGGAAGACGCACGCCTTCTGCACATCCTGCATGAGTCAGATCATCGCTAATTTGTCTCATTTTTTCTTCTATGTTGTTACATCATGTGAATCACTTATATATAGTTTTGGCTTCTATTTTTTGAGACAACAAGAAAAAGTGAAATATTGACATAAGAGCTCTCTTCATCTTCAACCTCTCATCAACCATCAACAATTACACACAATCACTTTTGTTGATCAAGTTTTTGGGATTTAGTTGATAACGTTCGAATTGAAAGTGCAAATTTCAGATTTGGATAGAGATCTTTGTGGGTTTTTTCTTGAATAAAACCATTGGGGTTTTCTCCTCCAAAACTGGGGGGGGGGGTTATCACAAGTCTTTGCTTCATTGAATTTAGTCGAGCTAAGAGATTGGAAGAACGTGAGTTATTCAATCGGGTAGCGGTAACCGGAGGATTGTGAAGAAAGATTTGGGGCCAATTTCTAGGGTTCAAAATCATTCAAGGAAGAAGGGGATTTTTTCAAGATTTGGCATACTTGATTCATCTGGAATCAAGGGAATAGAAGTGCAACATATAAGATTCATCAAGTTACTTTGAATTGTGGTGATTGTATTTTCTCTTGCAAACTTTGCAAAATTAATTTCATAATCCTAATTCTAGATTCTAGAATTATGGGTAGAGTAGCCCACGCAAGGACGACAGGGTGAACTGCCTTAACAAATACTGTGTCCATTTAGTTTTCCGCATTTTATTTCGATATGCTCGAATTTGTGAGTTATAAATTTTTCTCATTCATACAAAATAATTGTAGTGATAAACTTAATTTTACAACACATATAACATTCATTTGAATAGCTATAATCACTAAAATTTGAGTATAACCAAACCTTCTGTAGTACGTACACCAAGTGTTTGGTGAATTTACAACTCACAAATTAGCTTTATCTTCTCAACAACTAATTGGTAATAACTTACACCTTGTTAAATTTGCTAAAACAATTCATCATATTCAATTTTATTTGTGATTCTATTCTCATCATTTTCATCAAATCGGTTCGCATATCCGATCTTTCCAATATGTAAAGTTTAGACGATTAGATTCAGGGTTGTCGCTCTCTGATAAATTTTTTTTTACAAAAAGCGCAAAATTTTCAAAGGGATTTATTCAACCCCCCTTCTAGATCCGTCACATCGTCTAACAACTATGAGAATATCATCAACATAAAGCAACAAAATGACAAATGAATTACCATGACGAAATCTGAAGTTAACACAGTGGTCGAACTGACTTCTAACTAAACTTATGCGTGCCATGAATTTGTCGAATATCCTATTCCACTGCCGAGGAGATTGTTTCAGCCCATATAAAGATCTATTCAACTTTCACACATAATCTTCCTTTCCCTTTTCGGCATACCCTTCAAGTTGCCTCATCAGGATTTTTTCGTCTAGATCACCATACAAGAACGCAGTCTTCACATCCATTAGTTCCAGTTAAAGATTGAACTGTGCCACCATGGCAAGCAACATTCGAATGGACCTATGCTTCACAACCGGAGAAATCACATCATTGAAGTCTACACCTTCTTTCTGAGTGAAACCCCTTGCAACCAACTGTACCTTGTATCTTTTTGACGCCAGTCCTTCGATTCCTTCCTTAACTCTGAAAATCCATTTACAACTGACTAACCTGACTCCAGCATGTTTCTTGATCAATTCCAAGTGTTATCATGAAGAGACTTCATCTCATCATCCATGGACTTCAACCATTCGGTCTTATTTCGACTCCTCATAACTTCCTTATGGTCTCTTCTTCGTTCCTAGAACCTTTATAAGATAAGATAAATCTTTGAGGTGGTTTGGTGAGGTGGTTTGGTAATAGTCATCTTTGCCAATTCATCAAATTTTCATCTTGACTTTTCCATATAAAATTCAGCATCAACATGCTCCACCTCAACAGGAATCTCTACCTATTCCATCTCTTCATTAGATACTTCTGCACTTCGACCAACATCATCCGTTTTCTTGAAAGCCATTTCAGCTTCATTGAAAACAACATCTCGATTAGTGATAATCCTTCTGTGACCTGACTCTAGGCACCATAGCCTATAAGCTTTTACTCCTTCAGGGTATTCCATAAACATGCATTTAAGAGCTCTAGGTTCGACCTTGTCTTTCCTAATGTGAGCATAGGCTACACATCCAAATACTCTCAATTTGTCGAGATTTGGTGGATGTCCCGACCAAACTTCTTCAGGTGTCTTCATATCTAACGCAGTCGAAGGACATATGTTGCTGTCGAAATAGCCTTAGCCCAAAACACCTTCTTTAACCTAGCACTAGTAAACATGCATCTAACTCTCTCCAAGATGGTTCAATTAAACCTTTTAGCCAAACCATTTTGTTGTGGAGTGCCTACAGTAGTTTTGTGCCTTGCAATACTAGAGGAAGCGTAAAAGCTGTCGAATGCCTCATTGCAAAATTCAAGACCATTGTCTGTTCTCAACCTCTTGACCTTTATGCCAGTTTGATTTTCGACCAGAGTCTTCCAACCTTTGGAATTCTCAAAAGTTTCATCCTTAGTCTTTTGAATGAATACCCATAACTTTCTACAATTGTCATCTACTATGGATAGAAATTACTTTGCTCCTGAATATGATGGACATCTTGCATGCCCCCAAAGATCAGTATGGATGTAATCAAGGGATCCATGTGTTCTTTGTTTACCTTTGTTGAACTTCACTCTGCAAGATTTTCCAAGTACACAGGGTTCACAAAACTCCAGTTTTTCGAATTTGTCTCCACCAAGCAAATTTTGTTTCCCTAATTCGACTAGACCCCTTTCACTGACATGGCATAATCTCATGTGCCAAATTTCTGTCTTCGACAAAGGTTTCGTGGATGAAACATTTGTCGAACCACTTGCAACTTCAGCCTCAAGGGTATACAATCCTTGTTTCTTCACATCTCTCAAGACTTCCTTCGACCCCTTCACGACTCTTAGGATACTTTTGTCTCCTTGAAAAACATATCCTTTCTTGTTGAATTCACCAAGAGAAATCAAATTTCTCTTCAAATCAGGTACATACCTGACTTCAATCAATAACCTTATTGACTCATCATGGAGTTTGAATCTCACAGATCCAACACCTACAATCTTGCAAGCTTTGTTGTTTCCCAGCAATACAGATCCACCATCTCGATCACATAATTCCTCGAACAAGTCTTTGTTTGGAGTCATGTTCCAAGTGCACCCAAAATCCATAATCCACTCCTTCGACGGGTTACTGCTCGAAACCACAAGAACACCAAATGAGTCAAAATCATCTTGAACAATAGATGTATTGCCATTATCCTTTCCTCCATAATCTTTCAGGCGTTCAGGGCACACTTTTCTTATGTGACCCTCCTTCTTACAATGATAACATCGAATACTAGATGCTTCACCACTATAAAACTTCTACTGACTTTTACCTTTCTTCTTGTCGAACTTATTATCCTTTTGCAAGAATTTTCCTTTAACGGCCAAACCTTCACCAATCGTCGAAGGTTTATGCTTCTTTCGTTCGTTCAAGTGCTTCGAGTACAAGACTGATTGAACTTCTTCAAAGGTCAGGGACTCTCTTCCATACAAGAGAGTTTCTTTGAAGTGAGCATGTGATCTGGGAAAAATACATAGCAGCAACAACGCTTGATCTTCATCATCGGTCTTCACATCAATATTTTCAAGATCAAGAATCAACTTGTTGAACATATCCAACTTCTCAGCCTACACTTTATCTTCAATCATCTTGAATTAATACAAAGCTTGCTTCAGGTAGAGTCGATTCACCAACGATTTGGTCATGTACAAAATTTCAAGTTTCACCCATAACCCTGTCGCCGTAGTTTCCTTTGATATATGTTGAAGAATCTTATCACCAAGGCTCAACAAAATTGCGTTGTGGGTCTTCTCTATCATTTTCGTCTTCTCAGCTTCCGTTAGCGCTTCGTTCATGGCTGATTCTCCCTTCAACACTTCTAAACAACCCTGCAGAACTAGTAGGGCTTTCATCTTCAAGCGCCACAGACCGAAATCGTTCACCCCGGTGAACTTTTCAATCTCATACTTTGTCAAAGGCATCTTCTCCACGCTTACCACACTAATTTATTGTGAATCGGATGCCTTAGAACAAAATATAAACTTGTTGCTTAATGATCAAGAAACAATTAGGGTAGGAAAAAAATGAAGAACACGATGAACACAGATTGGTTATTAACTGCTATTCTTTCCTTACTCTTGAAATAAGATTACAAGTATACAAGAATAACAAATAACCCTCTCACCCTAAAATAAGTTTTGCAGTATATAATGATGAGAGACTAGTATGCTATTTATAATAAACCTAATATACTAAACTAATGGGCTTTTATCACAAATACCCATTACGAGCTAACTTAGGGTACAAGCTAACTTAACCAATTGGACATAATAAACAGGCCCAATTTGATGCTAACAATCCTAGCATCCTTCGACACTACAAGCTATAACACACTTCAAATACAACTTGTAACACTTCGACAACATCATGTGAGCAACCTTCGAATGCATGCTAAACTCTATCGAATCGTGGAACCAAGATACTACCTTCGACCCAATAGAGTTCGATCCAATATCTTACAGATTTTTATCTTGAACCACCCTATGGAATTTGATATTTATGTTTACTTTCTAGGTAAACAATATAATTTTCTAGAATGTTCTGTGTAAGCAATGTAATATTATGAATAAAGGATGTAAATGTAACAGTTTAAAAAAAAATCTTTTATACCCCTCGATTTTTGGAGAAACCGAGATAAAAGATACGCTAGTTTGGAATATTATAAAAGTGTGACACCTGGGGTTCGAACTCATGTACTAAATGGTTTTAAATAACTATTCATGTCGAGTTTGGAAACACCGACATGTTAAATGGAGACTTTTCTTGACGACCTTATTTATCTTGCATCTGTTGTCGAGGTACAACGCTTTTCGTGTTCGATATTAAAAGCGTTATTTATAGTAGTGCCATGTTGAAATCCTCCTCGAGTTAGACCCAAAGTATCAATCTCAAGGACTGCGTAGAATTACCAAATTCAATTTGTGGTTCGATTAAACAAAAACTTGAATTGGGGGTTTGGTTTAGAAATTGTCACTTAACAATAAGCAAAAATATAAATTGGCTTTTCGCAGATATAAGGAGCATGCTAGGGTATGGTGTGAAATTTGCTCTGTAACGACCTCGAATCCTGATTTCTTCAACAAATTCCTAACCTTCAATTACCTCTCTTTAGGTTATTTTCCCCTAAGTCCTTAGTGGAAAAACCTTTGAACATTCATCCTAAATCCTAAGTCCTTAGAGAATTATGATAAAATCAAGCCTTAATTTTATCAAGAGTTTATGGTAACTATAGGGTATCCTTAGTCCTAGGTGATATCTACTATAGTCTAATCGTACAAAAACCTTAACAACCGCAGTCTTGTTGGTCGTTAACCGTAAATCAATCTTGTTGGTCCGACAAAGAAAGCATAAAAACCTTGTACAATTAAATTGAATACGAAAAAAAATTTATTGATGAACTTGAGAGTTCAAAGTAATTAGATAATCAAATCAGGGACACCCCCTAGCATTGGGGGATTTAGCTACTCATATTGTTCAAATTAGTTTCAGAATAAAAATTAAACATTACAAATTGATGGTGAACTTTGATCTTCAATTGCTTCTACTCATGAAAGGTCTCTGTTCTCTAACACTTGCTTCAATATTCAATCATATAAACTTTGTGTTGGCAAGAAATTCCCCTAATTACTTGTGAGAACTCATCTAAATAGCCATCATTCGTTCAGATCGGTTGAAAGTATCCAAAATGCCTCCATAGCTTAACATATGGACAAAATAGGGAAAAAAATCATGAAATCAGTGTCACATGCCAACACAGTCTGTGTCAGACAACACGCACACCGGTGTTGGCCCTTTTCTTCCAATTTTTATTTTAAAGTCCCAAGTGGCGTAACACGGACCGTGTCAGGAAACACAACCTCCCGTGTTGCACCCCTGACTTTCCACTTCTCTCAGGCGCTTTTTTAACCTTGAGAGACTTGGTGAGAATGTGTCTTACTTTAATTAATGTTTCTACATTTTATGCATTGGTTGCGTATTTTACTATTTTTAGGCTCAGGGGAATAAATCGGGACAAATAAGTGCAAAAGCGTGCAAAACTCAGAGTTTCAAAAAAAAGTGAAAATATCATTTTATCTCAAGATCTTCGAAACAACTGCTCTCGTTGTTAACGTCTCTCCACGGATTCTTGATTTGATTAACTAGGTTTGTAACCCTAGTGAAGACATTAGATATGCTTTCACCGTCTTCCATCTGAAGCAGTTCATAGGTTCTTTTGTGAGTTTGTAACCTTACCTCCTTCACCTTCTCAGCGCCTCCAAATTATTTCTTTAGAATCTCCCAAGCTTCTTTTGCAGATTCTACATCACTAACCTTTTCAAAATTGTCTGGGTTGACACATTGATGAATTATAAAGAGAGCTTTATAATTATTCTTCTTCAATTCTTTTATTCCGCTTCTGAAGCTCTTTCATCAAGTGGTTCTACTTCATATTTCACAAGATCCCAAAGATCTTGAAAACCGAATATAACCTTCATCTGTTTGCATTAATTCTCATAGTTATCACCTTTAAGAATTGTGAGACTTGCTGGAAAATTTCAGTTAGCATAATTCATCGCCATCGTGATCTTCTTCTTCCTCCATGATCGTTCTTCCCTTGAATCACTCAACCAGAGCACTTGATATCCGATGTTGAAAATCCACCAAAACCTATAATGAACTTCTATCAATATTGATGAACAAGATTGATATCACCACACAATGACAATGAAAAAATATAAAATGAAGAAACAAGATCAATGATTTTCTGCATAGTAACTCTCTACTCACAAGCTGTGAAAAACTTTATTATTCACTTTGCAACTGCAAAATACTGTGAATGAATTTATTATAAAAATAAAGGTTACTTCTTCTATTTATAGATTTAGGTTAGATAAATTCAAAACTATAAAAGTTCAAAATATCTATTTTGGAACTAAATCAAATCTATCTATTTTAGACCTAAATCATATCTTATCTATTTTAGATCTAAAATTAATCTATAGGTATCAAACTGTACTTCTAAATTCCTAAATCAAATCAAATCAAAAATCGCCAAAGTCTTGAATCGTGCTCCTTACCAACTGAAACTGCATGTTTAGACATAAATATTTAATAAAATTCATTAAAAATATAAAGTTTTCGTCCAATCTATCCCTGCGTGTTCACTTACCTCTGTGCAAGTTACTTGCCTGCTTGCATCATACTTCTACTATTAATTTTCTAAACGTCGTAATAAAAGTCTTAAAAACAGTCTTCATCACATCTTCATTCTTTTCTCTTTTTCAAATGTCGTATTATTTTCTAGAAGATTAATAAGTCGTGAGAAAAACCTTATTTCATCATATTTCTTTTAGAAATATTGTAACCCACCTAACACCTCAATAAAAATTAACAATTGTAATTTGTATGAGATTCCACTTTCTCACGTCATTTATTTTTCGTTCTACGCATAATATTATTTACACAAAACAACTAATAAGTGTTAATATATTTTATGAATTTATTGATAACTTTGTAAGAATGTTTTTAGTTGTTTATTATTGTTTTGATGTAAGAAAACTATTTATTTTACAACTAATAAGTGTTAATATTAGTTGTTTAACTTTTTTTATTTCTTTATAATTTTCGATAATCTATATTTATGTTAGTGAGTATTAATTCATAATAAAATAGATTAAAATAATTTCTATTATTTTAATATTATTTCATAAAAATATTTTTTTAAAATAAAAAAAAATTATTCTCTATAGTTTTTATACAAAACGACTATAAATTTATTATATTTTTCCACAAAAGCAACATTTATATAAAAAAATCTTATTAATTAGGAAGTAGTAAAGTTGAATGCAACATTGTCATGTGGGTAAGTAAGACAAAACATTTCAATTGAATAATAATATTTATTTAACACAAATTTTCTATAAATAAGTAGCTTCATTTTTAGCCATCCACACTCATTCACACCTTAGTAGCTCTAAAATTGTCCCCCCAAAAAAATTGTGGATTCTTTTTCTAGCTTAGAAATGTCCTTAGAAGAATCCAATATAATGCTACCCATAGAGAAACCACATAATTTCACCCACCTACACTTCTATTTCCATGACATCCTAGATGGTGAAAAACCAACTACACTCAAAATTATCAACCCACCTAATGAATCATCTCATGGTGCTTTTGGATCCACTTTTATTATTGATAACCCTTTGACTGAAGAACAAGATATAAATTCAAAAATTATTGGAAGAGCTCAAGGAACCTATGCTTTGGCTTCTAAACAAGGTGATTTAGCTTTGAAAATGGATGTTAATTTTGTTTTTACAGAAGGTAGCTACAAAGGGAGCACACTTACTTTGCTTGGAAGGAATGCTATTTTGGATGAAGTTAGAGAAATGCCTATTGTTGGAGGAACCGGTGCCTTTAGGTTTGCAAAAGGGTATGCTTTGGCAAAGACTGTTTTGTATGATCCTGCTTCTCGAAATGCTATTGAGGAATTTGATGTTAACATTTATCATTTATAAAAATCTTGTATGGTTTTCAGTAAGATTACATGTTTTTTAATTTCTATTTCAATAAACATAGGAGGTTTTTCTTAAGTCTTTGTAAAATAAAATATTTAAGTTTGTTGTTTTGATTGTGGTTTCTTGTGGTGTGCTTTTGTATGTTTTTGTTCAGTGATGGTTATTTTTGTTTCTTGTAGACTTCTGGCTTGCCACTTCTTGTGCATGTGTTATGTTGTAATTTTCTGTGGGAGTTACCCTTTTTACAAATATATTATTTTACCATTAAAAAAAGAATGATTGCATACAGTTCTACGTGAATATGGGACGAGTGCAGATTTCCATAATGATTTGTTTTCATTTAAATTGGGCGTCATAGCACCTAAGGTAAATCATTAGTCATGACACTGGTTTTTATATAATGATGTGCAAAGCCATATGTTGAGATTATTTTGGTTATTGGCAATTGGAATTAGAAGCAGGTTTGTTGCCAAATAAATTCCTTAAAAATAAAGTATAGACTTGTTTCTATCAAGAAATAATTAGGGTAGAATATAATGAAGAATAAGAATTGGTTATTAAGTGTTATTTTTTACTTTCTCTTAAATCAGGATTACAAGTGCATAATAATAACAAATAATCCTCTCACCCTAAATTAAGATTTACATTATGCAATGATGAGAGACTAGTGTGTTATCTATAATAAATCTAACATATTAAACTAATGGGTTTTTTCCCTCAAATTCACATTACAAGCTAACTTAGGGTACAAGTTAACTTAAATAATTGGACATAACAAACCGGCCTAATTTCAAAATACTAACAACTCTAGCATTTCGACTCCACATACTAGAACACACTTCGACTATAATATAAAGGTCTTCGACACCAACATGTGAACAATCTTCTATCACATGCTAAACTCTGTTGAACTAGAAGCTATCTTTCAACCCAATAGAGTTCGATCTAATATCTCACAAATCTCCACCTTGAAACAAAATCTATTATCAAAGAACGAACTAGCTTTCTTCATGCAACTTTATCAACTGCATACAATGGAAAAATTTGCAACTTGACAATATCTTAGTGATCATATCAACAACATTGTGATCTGTTGAAACCTTCAGCACTTGGACTTCTCCACGCTCGATTACTCCTCTGAAGAAATGCAGCCTCACATCAATGTGCTTGGTTCGCTCATAATAGGCTGAATTCTTCGACAGGTGTATTGCGCTTTAACTATCACATTATTAGTGATAACTTTACTTTGAACTTTCAGCTCCTTAGCAAAACCTTCAAGCCACAATGCTTCTTTCACAGATTCGGTTAAAGCATTATGTTCCACTTCAGTTGTTGATAATGCGACAACCTTCTGAAGTGTCGCTTTCCAACTAATTCTTGTACCAAACATAGTGAAAACATATCCAGAAATAAATTTTCTGGAATTCACACAACCTGCATAATTAGAGTCGACATATCCTTAATTAGTGCTTTACTATCTTCATCCAAGGATCCACCTTAAATTAGAAATATGTTCAGAGAACCATTTATGTACCTTAGAATCCACTTCAATACTTGCCAGTGAGCCTTTCCAGGATTCTCCATGTATCCACTTACAAGACTTACTGCATATGCTATGCCGGGTCTACTATGTTAGCATATGTGATGCTATTCATATAAGCTCTTTCGATCTCTGTACTTGGAAACTGATCTATACTCAGCTTGAACTGAGGATTTTTTGGAGTCACAACAGGATTTGAATTCAACATACCAAACTTGTCGAGAATCTTCCGTAGGTATTCCTCTTGAGATAGGCATGATTTTGAATGCTTTTTTTTATCTCTTAGAATGTCAATCCCAAGAATCCTGGATGCAACTCTCAGATCCTTCATTTCTAACTCCTTATTGAGTTCAGCCTTCACCCTCATTACATCTTCGATATTGTTGCTTTCTATGAGAATATCATCAACATAAAGCAACAAAATAACAAATGAATGACCATGTCAAAATTTAAAGTAAACACAGTGGTCGAACTGACTTCTAATGAAACTTATGTGTGTCATGAACTTATCGAATCTCATATTCCACTGTCAAGGAGATTGTTTTATCCCGTATAGATATTTTTTCAGCTTGCACACATGATTTTCCTTCCCAATTTCGACATACCCTTCAGATTTCCTCATCAGGATTGTTTCATCTACATCACCATACAATAACGCAATCTTCACATCCATTTGTTCCTATTCGAGATAGAAATGTGACACCATGGAAAGCAACATTCAAATGGACATGTGCTTAAAAATAGGAGAAAACACATCGTTGAATTCCACTCCCTCTTTCAGAGTGAAACCCCTTGCAAACAACATTACCTTGTATCTTTTCGATGCCACTCCTTCGATTCCTTCCTTAACTTTGAAAATCCATTTAGAGCTGATTAACCTGGCTCCAACAGTTTTCTTGATCAACTCCCAAGTGTTGTTATCATGAAGAGATTTCATATCATTATCCATAGCCTTCAGTCATTCAGTCTTATTACGACTCATCATAACTCCCTTATGGTGTTTTGGTTCTTCGTCTAGAACCTAACTTGCAGAGATTAAGGGATAAGTTATAAGATCTGCATACCCAAGTCTCTGAGGTGCCTTGATAACTTTTCGTGTCCTGTCTCTTGCCAATAGGTAGTCAACCATAGTTTCCTTAACTTCCTCAGCATATTATGCTTTTTCTTCGACTTCATCTGGGGTACGCACTTCAACATCACCATGCTACACCTCAATAGGTTTTTCTCCCTGTACCAGCTCTACGTCAGATGTTTTTGAACTTCGACCAAGATCATCAGTTTTCTTGAAATCCATTTTAAGCTTCATTGAAAACTACATCTCGACAGATGATACACCTCTTAAGACCTGGCTCTAGACATCATAGCCTATAAGCTTTGACTCTTTAGGGTATCCCATGAACATGCATTTCAGATCTCTATGTTCGACCTTGTTTTGCCTAATGTGAGCATAGGCTACATAGCCAAATACTCTTAATTTGTCGAGATCTGGTGGAAGATCTGACTAAACTCCTTCAGGTGTCTTCATACCTAACACTTTCGAAGGACATCTGTTTATTAGATATGTTGTTGTCAAGACAGCCTCAGCCCAAAATACATTATTTAATCTAGCACTAGTTAACATGCATATAACTCTCCCCAAAATAGTTCGATTAAACCTTTCAGCCAAACCATTTTGTTGTGGAGTTCCTGCAGTAGTTTTGTGCCTTGCAATACCCGAGTCAACACAAACGTTGTCGAAAGCCTTACTGCAAAATTCAAGGCCATTATCGGTTTTCAATCTCTTGACCTTTCTTCCATTCTGACTTTCCACCAAAGTCTTCCAAACAACCCTACTGAACCACTATGGCTTACATCTTCAAGCCCCACATACTGAAATCGTTCACTCCGATGAACTTTTCAATCTCATACTTTGTTGAAGGCATATTTTCCATGCTCACTGCACCAATTTGTAGTAAAACAGATACCTTAGAAACAAAGTATAGACTTGTTTATTTATGATCAAGAAACCATTAGGATAGAATATAATGAAGAACACGGAGAACAACAATGATTGATTATTAACTGCTATTTTAAACCCTAAACCGTAAACCCTAAACCCAAGATTACAAGTGCACAATAATAACAAATAACCCTCACACCCTAAATATGTTTATACAATAACTTAACCTTTTTAAGTGAGAAATTGAAATGAAAGAGTTACTACGGTGACCTCTTTTATGCAAATTTCTTATGAAAAATGTTTAATAGTTTTCGGATTGTGAGTATCTTTGTCCATGTGAGTATTAATCGACTTAAAAGGCAGTTTGTGGTTGGCCGGTTTTCATACGCTTCTGTGATGGTTAACATATGATGATAATAAGGTCTTACATTTGAATAAAAAATCAATACAATAAGGGGTTTATTATTCGACATGTTTTTATTATCAATATTTGATCATTACAACAAGATTACCAATAGTAGTTAGTATTAGTGTCCAAAGACTCAATATTGATGGTGCACTAATTTTCTTGAGATGAGTTATGTATTTATTTGAACAAATTGATAATTCATTTTTTATTATGCGAGTATATTTAAAATGTTTAATTTTGTTCTTATTTTCCAACTACAGTTGCTTCAATATATTCTAATTTAAACTCAGTTATGGTCCTTACTGGGGAAAATCACATAAATCATTGTTTGGTCTGTTCTGAGGTGAATTTAGCTTCAGTACCTGGAAACACTTGGTGGTTGGACTCTGGAGAAACTACTAACATCAGTGTTTCAATGAAAGGTTGGATAAACTACCAAAATCCAAATGATGTTGAAAGATACATCTATGTGGGAGATGGCAAGTTGGTGGAGGTGGAAGCTATAGGGTATTTTAGATTATTACAGTGTACCATATTTTGAAAGACACTTTTATGGTTCTTTTATTTAGATGGAATTTAATTTCGGTTTCTTATTTAGACAAATTAGTTTATTTTTGTTCATTTGGAAATAATACGTTCAAGTTGTCTTTCAATTCAGATATTGGTCGGAACTGGTTCACTTATGGGTCATGATAATCTATATTTGTTTGACACAATAGCTACCTATAGAGAATTCTTGAATGTAGAATCACGTGGTATGAAGCGTAAAATTGATGATAACAATTTAGAAGCATTATGGCACAAACATCTAGGTCACATCTCTAAAAATATAGTTGAGCGACTAGTGTCCGATGTAATTTTGAATTCCATTGACTTCACAAACTTTGATGTTTGTGTTGAATGTGTTAAAGGTAAACATACCAAAACAAATAAATATGGTGCACATAGAGCTGCAAATGTATTAGAATTGACACATACGGACATTTGTGGACCCTTTCATACACCTTGGAATGGTCAAATCTAGATGTATGCATACATATTTCTCATACATGAAAAACCTCAATCATTGAACGTGTTCAAATCATTTAAGGCTAAAGTTGAGAATAAACTCAACAAAAGAATTAAGAAAGTCAAATCTGTTCGAGGCACTGAATATTATGGCATATATGATGGTTCAAGTGAACAATGTCCGGGGCCTTTTACAAAATACAAAGAGGAATTTAGAATTGTCCCACAATACACCATGCTAGAGTCACCTAGTATGAATGATGTGGCTGGAAAAAAATATACCTTACCAGCGTCACTCTAGGGAGAGAGACTAAAACCTGCAACTTGCATTCTAAATAGAGTACCAACAAAGGCAACTGCCAAAACACCTTATGAACTTTGGATTGGCGAAATCCTAGTCTAAAATATTTTTATGTATGGGGATTTCTAGTTGAGGAAAGGCCTTATAGGCCAAATGAAAATAAATTGGACTCCCGAACAGTGAGCAGTTACTTTATTGGCTATTCTAAAAGATCTAGGGGCTACAAATTTTATGATCCCAAATTAAATTCAATTTATGAGATAAGAACAACCACATTTTTTGAGGATATTTTATTTGGGGGGTAGAATAAGGTTACAGACTCTTTTATAGAGGAATAATCAATAATAATTCTAGAAGTGATTCATAGAGTGGCTTTTGATCAAGCAAGTATGAAAACTCCACAAGACATTGTGCATTTTCCTCCTACTCGGGATGATTTGATAGTTCATGAAGAACACACTCAAAATCCTCAAGAACAAGTGATACGAGAACCAATACCTTTGTGGATATCTACTAGAGAAAGGAGAAATGATATTCTTGATGAATACATATATTTCTCCAAGAACATGAGGAAAATAATGGTATGATGGAAGAGGATCCAATCAACTTCCTCTAAGCCATGTAGGATTCCAACTCAGAAAAGTGGATTAAATAAATGAAGGATGAATATAAGTCCATGTAAAACAATAAAGTTTGGGAACTTGTCCCATTACCAGAAAGTGTGAAACCCATTGGTTGCAAATGGATTTTTAAGACCAAGCGGAATTCTAACGGTAATGAGGAGATGTATAACGCTCGTCTTGTAGCTAAGGGTTATACCCAAAAGGAAGGGATTGACTTTAAAGATACTTTCTATCTGGTTTCATTTAAAGACTCTTTTAGGACAATCATGGCTCTGTTTGCACATTATGATTTGGAACTTCATCAAATGGATGTCAAGATGGTATTCCTTAACGATAACTTTGACGAAACGATCTATATGGTGCAACCAGAAAACTTTATGTTGGGAGACTCGAAGAATATGGTTTGCAAGTTGACAAAATCCATTTATGGACTAAAGAATACGTCTCGTTGGTTGTACCAGAAGTTTTATGAAGTAATTCTCTCATTTGGTTTTGAGGTGAATGTTGTTGAAGATTGTGTGTATCAAAAATTCAGTAGGAGCAAGTACATATTCATTGTCGTGTATGTCGATTACATACTACTTGTCGTTAATGATATAGGAATGATGCACGAAACTAAGGAATGTCAGTCAAGAAAATTCAAAATGAAAGATTTTGGTGACGTCTCCTTTGTATTAGGAATTCAGATACACTGAGACCGATCTCGGAGTCTTCTAGGATTATCATAAAGGAGCTATATCGAAAAAGTAATTAAAAGGTTTGGCATGTAGGAATGTAAACTAGAGTATGCCCTAATTTCCAAGGGAGAAAATTTTAGTCTTAATTAGTGCCCAAAGGGAAATTTAGAAATTCAAAAAATGCAATAGATTCCTTATGCATCAGAAGTAGGGAGTTTGATGTATACCCAAGTAAGTACGTGTATGGATATTGCGTTCATAGTTGGGATGTTAGGCATATATTTGAGTAATCTAGGAATGGATCGTTGGAAAGTAGCCAAAAATATTATGAGGTATTTAAAGAGAACAAAAGACTATATGCTCACGTATAGGAGGTCATACTAGTTAAAGATCAATATATACCCTGACTCAGATTTTTTTATATTGCGAAGATAGAAAAAGATTCACTTCATGGTATATATACATGTTGGCTGGTGGTGCAGTTTCTTGGCCCAGTGCCAAGCAAACTCTTATGGCTTCATCCACCATGGAAGCATAGTTTATAGTATATTATAAGGCATCCGACTATGGAATATGGATGAGGAATTTTTTCATTGGGTTGAAAATTATAGAAGAAATTGAAAGACCACTTAATTTATACTACGACAATAAATCAACTTTCCTATACTCCAACAATGAAAGGAGTTCGACCAAGTCAAAACATATTTACACCAAGTTCCTAGTTGTTAAGGAATGGGTACAAAGTGGAAATATTTCTATAGAAAACTTGGGGACAAACTCCATGATAATAAATCCTCTTACAAAAGGTCTTCCACCTAAGATCTTTCATGAGCACACTGCTCGCATAGGTGTTTTAACGTTAAAGTAGTCTTTGGTTTAGTGAGAGTTAGTCAATTATGAATTTTATGTTCTATATTTTTGTATTATGTATGCATACTATGTTTTTGGATATTTTCCAAATTAATAAAGTTTGATATTCAGTAGTTTACATTTTGTACAATAAAGTTATTGAATGATCTCACTAAAGTAAAGTAGGACCAATTTAAAATCGACATATACAAACCAACTTCACGTGATTTTCATCCTGCACATTTCATGATGGATCTATGTCATTTAATTGTGTCACTATTGGTGATCATTGATGGATTTAGTTATGATTTATATAACGAAAATCAACTTGGTTCTATATATTGGCATGACTAATGGACGAGATAATTTGGATATGCTTAAATAATATGATGGCGTATTTTGAGTTTATAAAGTCTAACAGATGTGTATGATTATATATGTGACTAGTGGAAGATTGTTACAATATTTGAGTCACAATTGTATTGTTACATGTGTTAGATTCACTATGTAATTAGTCAGAGCTATAGTGGTCTAATTAATAATAAGTCGGTGGCTAAAAGCATAAATGTCATGAAACTTTAGGTTCTTGTGTAGATACCATAAGTCAATATCTAGTTTGATGAGGGGCCAAATTAGAAAATTGAGAACAAAGAAATAACCATAAGGTTATTTATAAGGGTTATGGTCCCCATCTATGGACAATGTGAAAACAGCTCATCGGGAAAAATCTCTCTTCATCCTCATTAAAGGAGATTCAAGGAGCCATAAGGAACTCTATAAATTGGAAGTTCATATATCCGTAAACTTTCGGTGATTCTCAATAGTCCCTTAACAATAACTCGGCTAACCAACTTAATCCTTTCCATTAAATGTCGGGAAAAGTGTTAATTTTAGCATATGTGGCGATCTATATGGTACTAAGTTATCTAACCTAGATTTTTTTTTAATATTTTAAATTTAGTTGTTATGTGTTGAAAGTTTTTGGCTGTGTTGAAACCTTCATTGTCATTTTATTGTGTTTGAAAAAGTTGAAAGATGAAGAGAAGATGAAGAGAAATCCTACTTTAGAGAACACACAATTTTCAAGAACGCAAAGAAGATGCTAAGATGAATTTCTTGATTCTATTCTTGTCGTTGTTAATTTTGAATTTCTACTCTTGTTGCTGTTAATTTCTCTCTCGATTCTACTATTTTTGTTGTTAATTTTAAATTAATTCAATGTTATAAAAAACTATATTTGATGGATTTGTTTTGTTTTGTTACAATTTGATGAAGATTTATAGAGAGAGAGAGAGAGAGAGAGAGAGAGAGAGAGAGAGAACTGCAACTTAGGATTTTTATTTACATTTAATTTTTAGATTCAACAATTTTGTCGAACCTAGACCTTTAGATTTCAGAGGCTGGTAAACTTTATGGAGGATTTACTTTTTTTCTATTAAATGTGTTTAGTTTGAGTTGTATTGTTTAGTTTTTAGGTTTATTCATTTTCTTCACGACGTTTCTGCAATTTCCTATGTGTACATTTCCATTGAAAAACACTTTTTACTAGATATGCAATATGATAGCTAATTGTTGGTAGCTTATTCTTTCATATGGGTGATTTACTAGCTATATCTTGGTATCTTATGGGAAGATTTAATGAGTTTTTACTATACTTTTTAAGTTCTTATACTTTGCTACTTACTTTGTTTGTAGTTGTATGTTTATTCTCTGATTCATAGTTTGCAGAAGCCTATAGTGTATATTTTAGGTTATGTATTCAGTTTTTTATCGACTTCTTTAAGGTTATATCCTTGTAGAAAAGATATTCAATTCAATACTGGTACAGAAGCAATATCATGTTACAAATTATAATGCTTGAAAAAATTTATGACGTTTTATTCTTATTTTTATCAATTTTCTATTTGAATATAAACTGTGTAATGTATGTTTTACGTTTTATAGCAGGAAAGACCTAGGTGGGTGATCAGTGCATTTTCATGCACATTCTTCCATGTTTGTATCTAAGAATTTTCTTGTTTTCCTTTGATTATTTTTATATTTTATATTGTTTTTCTACTTTATTCTATTTTTGCACTTATTTCATTTTCGTATTTAATTTTCAGCATTTGCAGCTTTCGCGGAAACATTTATAACTTGAGCTACAGGAATCGGATTGAGGCGTTTGACCATGCGTTGGAAAGCTAAGAGAAAGATCTACAACTCTCTTGTTGTGGCCAGAAGCTGATTCGGACTGTAGCAAGGTTAAAAAAGTCGTTGAAGTTGCAGCATTTTTTATATTTAAGTTTTGGGTCATTTGTTTTGGGCCTGAGTTGTGTTTTTGACCCAGTTGGGTTATGATCCGAATCCTTGTCCTTGCTATACCTAGCAGCCGCTACAGTAATTGGAGAGGACCTTTTCATTATTCATAAGAAAATACTTTTTTTTGCTTTTGACGATTATGATGAGGAACTAAACATTTAGAGTCGATCTGCTGTATTCAGGTTCCAACACTTGAGATTATTATAATGTTAATTTCAGTTTAATTCCTTTCAATAATATTTTGTGTTATTGTATGCTTCATTCGATTGCATGAAATATATTGATTCAATTTGGTTGATTGTATGATCCTAACTTAGACACATCGCGTTTGCTTAATTCGTTGTCGTGTCCGATCAATCATGTTTGCTTAATCCATGAAAATTTATCCCGCTTGCTTAATTCGGACAATAGGATCGTACATCTCACAAACTTCACCGCTTGTCACTGGGTTTGTATCCAAATAGGAATAGACAATCCGCTTCGGTATTAAAATTATAATAATCGATGATAGTAGGAACCGAATCGGTAGATTGACTTATTTTATAATCACTTATTTTAAGCGCTTATTTTATACTTTTCTTAATCGAACACCAAACCAACTCCTAATTAAATTTACCTTGGTTAGTAATAATCAAGAATCCTTGTGAGACGATTCGAGTCATTGTCGCTATACTACGCTTTCAAAATTACTGCTTTGATTCGCATGGGCGATTTTTAATGAAGCAGTTAATATAGCCACTGTCATGGTTTGTGAACTTGAGTTGTTTTTGAAGTCGTAACTTCTATGTCCCTCGAGTAGCTTACAGATCTGTGCACTTGTGTTGTGGTTCCATTGAAACAAAATTAAAATCATAAAATGAGTTTGGAAACAACGTGGTAGAGATTTTAAACAAAAAGAACTTGAGTAACATTGAACTAAATAGGCCACACTAATATTATTGTACATTAGTTGCATAGAATTTTATATTTATATGATCTAGTATAGTTGAATAATGTTCTATTATAACACCCTTGATGCCTGGTTGACTCCAGATGTTTCTTATTATTGCATTGTATCTGCAATATGAAGTTGATTTTAGACCTAACATGAGCATTATAATCAAAGCTCTTCAACCTTTGATGCCTTCTTGAACTGGACCTGCTGGTGAAATAGAAAATTAATCTCTCTTTATCTCTTTATATATATTTGTGATTATGTTTACAAGTGTGCATTAAAAAATAAGAGACTGCTTCAGAGTCTAGTATTAAATTGGTCTAACAAGGCTTTTTGTCCCAAATGGTTACACTGCATTAATTTTGTTCATAATCTATGTGTTTTTTTGGGATTTCTTTGTTTCATCTTTACTTTTCTAATGAGTGTTTGAACCACTAGGTTGTATAATATATTGGTATACTTTTTAATGTGAATCTATTGTGTTATTTCAATGTTTACTCTGATGATGATGATGATGATGACGCTTTCCATGATGAATTTGATGTTGAGGAAACTTTGGAAGAACAATTTGATGAGCCGAGAAGTCTTCTTAGGGATGTTTGGAATCCAATGACTCCAAATCTTAGGCAAGGAGCTTGTTGGGCACTTGAGAATGCATTAGTTCTTGCTAAAAAGCTTGCACGAGTCATGATCTTTGATGAAGCTGTAGCAAAAGAAGCTTTAAATATCATATGGCAGTGAAAGAGAAATACTTTATGTACACATGAATATATACAATCTATTTAATCAATGTAAAGATAAATACCTGGTTCATTACTCATTAGAGCATGTAAGCACTTGTTTGGTTCTCCATTCTGGCTTAATGATTTTCGTTTTATTCATATGAAATTCTACTTTTGTAAATAATAGGTTATGGTATGGTGAAATGTGATAAAATTTTGATCTGATCACTTTAATCACAGTTTGGTTTATGTTATGGTTTTATCCCTTAACTAATTATAAGGTTTCGATTTAGCCATTTAATCAAATTGTTGACTCACTACTTTGAGTTTTGTGATGATGTCATGTCACATCACCCTAATTTAACTTTTTTTTTAATTTAACAGAAATGATTAAGTTGGCTAACATAATTGTTTTTAAAAGACTTGAATGTAATGTTTATTATATAAATGACTAAAATAAAATTTGAAATTAAGTTTGTTGGTTCTATTGATTGGCATCAATTTTGATAAAATATTCTGCTAAGAAATATCTTGAAGTTTACTGAAGTAGCAGATGTCACAGTAGATGTCCTGACATATGTAACTGACTAAAGTGTAGAATTTTTAGGAATTCAGTTTGTTATTAATTGTGTTCTTCGATTAAGAAAGCTGGTGAAACGTCTTCAGCTATATCTTTGGAGTTTTAATTTCCGGGTTTCATGGAGAGAAGACAAGAGAAGCTGAATACTTGTGAGTAAAGCAACCCTAGTTGCTATTACTCAATTTAAAGGGCTGTAATCCTTATTTTGCAGTTGGTCGTTCCAGTTTAGAGAATTTTAGTTTTTACTTTTGGTTGTTAATTGTTTTGAATGTTAGTTTTTTATTGTGAGCATCTCTTGTTAGTTACTTGAGAAGGACATTCTTAAGCTGTTAGTTTTCAATCACCATATGCTTTGAAGCAAGCATGATTGTGTGTCTTTGAAGAGTATCTTCAATCTTTAGTTGTTTTTAGTATCACGGGTTGTGGTACTGAGGGAGTGAGCGGAGGATTCTCATATCTAAGTGTGGTAACTTAGGTAGAAGGATCACTGGGTAGTTTGATTAAGTGAGGAGGTGTAAACGGGGAAGGTTTAGCTCCGAATTAATACTACTAATAGAGAACTTCATCCCGGCCCTCGTAGGTTAGTTAGAGCCGAACTGGGTTATCAATTCTCTGTGTTTTTATTGATTTCTGCACTGTTATAGTATATGCTATTTAACGGTGTTCTAAGCAGATATAAGTGTCATGACATTACCTTCAACATCTCATATCTGATACCGAATTGGTATCACATCCCGCCTCTGGGTGAGATCTAGGGAAGATACTTTCTGGTAATATGGACAAGGAGGAAATATATTTGAATAGACCACCCATCCTGGATGGCTCTAACTATGATATGTGGAAGCCTCGTATGGCAGCTTATATAAAGTCCTTCGATAGAAAGGCTTGGAAGGCTATTCTGAAAGGATGGACACATCCTGTGATTATTGGACCAAGTAATCAACCTACTGGTGAGCTGAAACCTGAAGAAAATTGGTTAAAGGAAGATGATGAACTATCTCTTGCAAATTCAAAGGCTTTGAATGCTATATTCGATGGAGTCGACAGAAATATCTTCAGATTAATCAATACTTGTGAAGTAGCCAAGGATGTTTGGGAAATACTCAAGACCACTGATGAAGGAACCTCCAAGGTTAAAATGTCAAAACTGTAGCTACTCACATTTAAATTTGAAAATCTGAGAATGAAGGAAGAGGAAAGCATTCAAGAATTTCATATGAATATTCTTGAAATTGCTGGAGCTTGCAGTGCCTTGGGTGAGAAGATACTAGAAGAAAAATTGGTAAGGAAGATGCTCAGATCTCTACCTAAGAAATTTGATATGAAGGTAACAGCTATTGAAGAAGCTTAGGATATCAACAACATGAAAGTGGATGAACTTGTGGGTTCACTTAAAACATTTGAGCTGAGTATTAATGAGAGGTCTGAGAAGAAGTCTAAAAGCATAGCCTTCAAGTCCAACACTGAGGAAAGATGAGGAACATTATTTTGATACTGAAGAAGGAATGACAAAAACTATAACTCATCTTGGAAGATAATTTAACAGAGTAATGAAAAGAACGGAGGGAAGCTAAAGATCAAATGTCAGGAACATCCCTCATGACATCAACATAACAAGTAACTCTGGGAAGAAGACTGAAGCTGAAGAAAGATGTGCTCAAGGCAGAGAGCTAAGGTGTTATTAATATGGAGGGTTTAGTCACATTAAATGGGATTGTCCAAAATATCTCAAAAGACAAGACAAAGGATTAAATGTGTTATGGTCAGATGAAGACTCTGAAAGTGAAACAGATGGAGAATCAGCCAAACATGTAACAACTCTGACTGGTACATATATTTCTGATGGAGATTCAAGTGATGAAGAATTGACATTTGAGGAACTGGCTGCTACATACAAAGAACTATGCATCAAAAGTGTTGAAGTATGCCAGGAGAATGAGAGGCAGAAGAAGCTCATACTACAACTGCAAGATATAAAGAAAGAGCATTTGGAAATTATAAAGAGGCTGGAAAGTGAAGTAACTGTGCTGAAGTATGATCTTGATCAGATGACCAAGAATGTCAAAATGCTAAACATTAGATCTGAAACACTGGACAAGATACTTCAAGCTGGAAAGGTAGCAGGGGACATGAGTGGATTAGGTTACAATGGTACAAAGGAATCTACTACAAAATCTACCCAAAGTCATGTTGAATTCAAGATGTCGAATCAAATGTTTCAACATCCCAGAATGAACAATTACAGACAACCTAACAGAAGACATAGACACTGGAGATGGCATTATTGTGGAAGATATGGTCACAAAAACCATTTTGTTTCAAGTTGTATGGTTACCCCAACTCTACACACAAATCAAATGTGACTTAGGCTCAACCAAGGAAATAGTGGATTCTCAAAGCAAATATTGTATGTTTCTTGGCTCACACGTCTTCAATAGAAAAGATCACAGAAGACTGGAATTTTGACAATGGATTCTCAAGGCATATGACAGGTGATCAAAACTTATTGGAATATTTTTAGGATCACCCAACTGGTTATGTCAACTTTGGAGATAGAATGAAGGGTGAAATCAAGGGTACAAGAAAAATACAAAGGTCAAAGCTCCTTAACATTGAAGAAGTATAGTTTGTGAAAGGATTAACCTCCAACTTGATCAGTATAAGTCAACTATCTGATCAAGGATTTAATGTGAACTTCACAAAAGCTAAATGTATCATTACAAACAAAGATGGTGAAGTCACGATGAAGGGTAGAAGAAACAAAGACAACTGCTACTTATGGGTTCCCTTGGAGGCAAATCACAACATAGGTATGGAAGTCAAATAGATTGTGAGCAAAGATGACCTAAAGGACAAGACTAATCAGAATCCAACTGATCATAATGTCCTAATAAATGTCATAACATCAGGTAACTTAACCACAGTAAATGGTCAATTTGCTGAAGGAAAAACTATGAATCCAGCCCAGAAACTTTCAGAATTGAAGTTGGTCAATTATCACTCAAGAGGATGGGATGTATATGATTACTCAAGAAGAGACCAAGGGGTCTGTTTGCTAAAGAATTTATAGCAATTAAAAGTGTGTGGGAACGTCATTAATTGGTCTAATTTTTCAAAATATTACTCAACGATATTACAACATAAGGCGCAACATATAAAAAGGCCAACCCAAGTTCAAATTTCTCACAGTTTCACCACACGCTATACTATTCATACAAACATCAAATTATTCACCTACAACTCTCAGATAATAACTCCTTCAAACTATACCATCAAAATATCTCATCACGATACAACAAGATCAAGCAACAACAACGAGAATGTGTCATTTGAAGAAGCCCTTGACATTTTTCGTATCTCCATCATTCCTTGCTCGGAAGGAAGACCTAAAAAGCTCTGCACACGCCGTACAAGAAGGCCAAGAGATACATCTGTTCCAATTGGAGGTAATGCATCTAACTCAAATATTAATGATGAAATTAATCAAGATAGAGGATATGTAGACATGGCCATAAGGAGAATGGTTGCCAATACCCTAAAAGTAGGGTTACCTATTGAAGGGATCATAATTCCTCTTAATCAACTACCTGGTGAAGCTACTTCAAATGAGCACACCAAATCATCTTCTAGGGAAGAAGAGTCTTCTGAAGAGAATATTGAAAAAGTCTTGATGAAGTCACAACTGATGTTGAAACATCATCCCTTAAGAAGACTCCTCAAGAAAAGATTGTTGATTCAACTAATCAGTGGACTGAGAAAGATGCAGCTAATGATGCCATAGATGTTGAAAATATGTCTGATACTGAGCTTATCATAAATGTCAACCCTGGAATTGCAAAGAGACTGAAATCAAGAAAAGGAAAAGTTGTTGCTTCCAGTACTCCATCTAAACTTGTCAAGAAGAAGGTTATGTATGGACCTTCAAAACCTTGGACCAAAGCCACTCCTTCATCAAGTAAGAGGCAAATCAGACCAGAATCTGATTCTGACTATGATGTTAAGACTGATGTCCTAGACATCTCACCTGTAAAGAAGTCTATTATTCAAAGGATCACTGACAATGTCCCTGATGCTCCTACTGACAACATCTCATTCCACTCCGTCAAATTTTCTGCAAGATGGAAATATATATATCAGAGGAGACTGACATTGGAGAGAGAGTTAGGAAAAGATGCCTTGGCTTGCAAGGAAGTTGTGAAACTGATCTCTGAAGCAAGTCTAATGAAAACAATCACAAAATTATCAAAGTGCTATGAAACCCTGGTCAAGGAATTCATAGTCAACATACCTGAAGACTGTGATGACAAGAGAAGTGAAGAGTTTTAGAAAGTTTTTGTCAGAGGAAAATGTGTAAAGTTCTCACTTTCTATCATAAATCAATATCTAGGACGAAGTGAGAAGGAAGGATGTGAAATTGAAGTCACTGATAACCAGATATGCATAGTCATAACTGTAAATCAAGTCAAATCTTGGCCAATGAAGGAGAAGCTTTCCGGTGGTAAATTGAGTGTGAAATGTGCTATTTTATATAGAATTGGTGCATCAAACTGGGTTCCAACCAACCACACCTCAACCATATCAGTGGGATTGGGCAAGTTTATCAATACAGTTGGGATGAAGATACCATTTGACTATGGTACTTATATTTATAAGCAAACTCTGAAGCATGTTGACACTTGTGCAACAAAGCTACATATAGCTTTCCACACTCTCCTAAGTGGAATCATTATGCATCAACATCCTGGAATACTGTCTACAACTTTGAATGTTGAATGCAAAAGAGCTACACCTCTGACTTTCCACCAGAAGCTGATTGCTGGAGCACATGTCCCAAACATTGTCTCAACATCTGCTGGTGCTGAACTCAAAACTTAAAAGAAAGAGGATGTGACTACTAAACTCACTGCAACCTGTAGAGAATTGGATGAGGTCATACGCATTAGCACAACAAGGAAGATAAAACTTGAAGAGACCATCCAAATTCTGAAGATGAATGCTGCTACAAGTACTGCTGACGAGGCACCAGAGGAAGAAGCTAACAGGTCATGAACTCAAAGCTCTTCTGAAGCTGGATCAGAAGAAGAAGGAAGTGTAGGATGTGGAGGAAGAGGAGAGTCTGCTAGTTCTGTAGAGCACTAACTGAACTGAAAATGTTAATTTTGCTTCCATTTGTTTTTATAACTTTTAGCACATCAGTGCATAACATGCTTTGAATTTTTAGATTGTACTTAACACTAGATCCTAAGTACTTAGTTATATCTAGTATTTATTTTTGTTATCCTACTATGAATTTGACTGGTTTTCTAGTTTTTGGTTTGGCCAAATTATGGCTAAAAAGGGGGAGAGTATGAGTGTTTAGAATGATTAGACATTAAGTTGAGGGGGAGCAGTTGTGAGTTGTTACAGCTGTGAGCGTTGATGAATGTCTATGAGTGTTTTATGTTTGTCTTTGTGTGTGTTTTAATGTGTGAGCAGCTGATGTGATGAGAATGCTAAGGAGGGAGCTGCTATTTTTGTGTGTGTGTGCTTCTTATGTTGTTAAGAAGAAGCTGAAATGTTTACTATTGATTGTGTATCACTGAAGATACTATGTGAGGAGAAACTGCTGTGTAGGGGGCAAAGTTTTTTAACTGTCAATTATGCATTTGTGTGTGTTGTGTGCAGGGGGAGTAAAATACTGCATCTTTGAATGTTCCAGCTAATGTTGTAACATCTGTGTTAATTATCCGTTGCTAAGTCTATTTTTGATTTTGATGTTGTTTTTACTGTGCTGCTCTGATGTATGTACTGAATGAAGTTTTAATTGTATGGCCTGCACCCCAAGTAATGTTTTAGCCAAAATTTGCCAAAGGGGAAGTTTGTTGGTTTTATTGATTGGTAGCAATTTTGGTAAAACATTCTGCTAAGAAATGTCTTGAAGTTTACTGAAGTAGCAGATGTCAAAGTAGATGTCCTGACATGTGTAACTAACTAAAGTGTAGAATTTTTAGGAAGTCAGTTTGTTATTAATTGTGTGCTTTGATTAAGGAAGCTGGTGAAACGTCTTCAGCTATATCTTTGGAGTTTTAATTTCCTAGTTTCATGGAGAAAAGACAGGAGGCGCTGAAGACTTGTGAGTAAAGCAACCCTAGTTGTTGTTACTCTATTTAAAGGTCTACAATCCTTATTTTGCAGTTGGCCGTTCCAGTTTAGAGAATTTTAGTTTTTATTTTTGGTTGTTCATTATTTTGATTGTTAGTTGTTTATTGTGAGCCTCTCTTGTTAGTTACTCGAGAAGGATGTTCTTAAGCTGTTAGTTTTCCATCACCATAAGCTTTGAAGCAAGCGTGATTGTGTGTCTTTGAAGAGTATCTTCAGTTTTTAGTTGTTTTTAGTATCACGGGTTGTGGTACTGAGGGAGTGAGCGGAGGATTCTCATATCTAAGTGTGGTACCTTAGGTAGAAGGATCACTGGGTAGTTTGATTAAGTGACGAGGTGTAAACGGAGAAGGTTTAGCTCTGAATTAATACTACTAATAGTGAACTTCATCCTTGACTTAGAAGCCCCCAGATGTAGGTTAGTTAGAGCCGAACTGAGTTATCAATTCTCTGTGTTTTTATTGCTTTCTGCACTGTTATAGTCTTTTCTGTTTAACTGTGTTCTGAGTAGATATAAGTGTCGTGACATTACCTTCGACATCTCATATCTGATACCAGAATTTCAAAGTTAAAAGCTTTGAGACAAGTTTTTTTAAAACTGGACCGGTCATCAAATCGGTGAGGGTACTAGGTCACTGGTTTATTGGTCGAACCACTAGATCATCGGTTGAACCACATAACCAAACTAAATTAAACCGGATAAATCGGTTGAATAAACCAATTATTATAACAACACTATATAGATATAAAACTTATCAAATCGGATGATCCAGTCTCTACAGAATATAACTAACACTTATACTTTTTTAAAACATCATATCATAAATTCACAAATATATAATTAAAATTCAAATTTTAAATAAAGATATAACACATAATAAAATAGTACAAAATTACAATGTATAATTGCAACATAATCTAATTAAATAGTTTATTGCAAAAATGACGTCCCTTAAATTTTTTTAATAAAATAAGCATTTAAATCATCGATTCTCCCAAGTTTTTTTTATTTACACTGATTTTTACTAGTTCGCACTGGTTCAATGATATGGAAGATCCAATATTTGAACTAGATCGATTATTTAACTGATTTTTTAGTTCGATCAATCTGACTGACCAATCTAATTCGATTTTTAAAACACTATTTGACACAGATTAAATTTAATATCTCCAATGAGATCCAATGACATTAAAATGGATGACAAACTATCCAATTTTTATAGAGTTGCAAAGCTTCAATGAATCATGTGCTCGAAAATTGCGGCACCTTCATCTCTTGTATGTTGGTTTTGGATCTAGGAATGGCACTTCTTCTACCAAAAACCAAAAATGATAAATTCTTCAACACCATGAACTTTGGTTGGGTATCTATAATTTTAATGACAATTAATTTAAAATTTTAATTAATTTTAAAATAAATAATATTAAAAGTGAAGTAACATTAAATAATATTATATGATTGGATGATGAAAATTTGAATGTTTTTTATAAATAACCAAATTTTAAAGTTTTAATACCTTAACTAATTAACTTTTTCCAATATTCTTCGTCTAATCATGTTTAAAAAAAAGAATTAAAGAGGAGGTGTCATTTGAATTGGCGATTTTTAAATTTTTTTCATTTACTTATAAATTTTTCTAAAGATTTGATGTTTCATGTGGTAATTTCACAGATAAATTCGTAGGTAAATCTGCAAAAAATATTAAATATGTAGGAAAATCTGCAGGTAACTAAATTTTTTTAAAAATAATCGATTCAAGTGGCGCCTCCTCTTTAATTTAATATTTTTTTATAAACGTAATTAGATGAGAAATTATTTAAAAGGATTAGTTAGTGTGATATTAAATTTTAAAACTTGGTTATTTATTAAAAAAAATCTGAAAATTTAATCAACTAAATTTATCGGATCCTGAAGTGTTCACCTATAACAATTCATCTTTATGCTAGATTTTCAAATTTACACGTTCCTCGCTTGTTTGCACCACTCTTCTACTATTAATTTTCTAAACTTGGTAATAAAAGTCGTAAAAATTGTTTTCTTGAAGAATAATAACTCGTGAGAAAAATCTTGTTTCATTATGCTTCTTTGAGAAATATTGTAACCCACCTAACAATTCAACAAAATAACAATTGTAATTTGTATGCGATTCCACTTTCTCTACGTTTGCCTTTTGAATAATACTCACTTCTTCATTCATTTTTAATTCTCCTCTTAATATTACCAACATAAAACGACTAATAAGTCTTGTTATTTTTATAAAGTAATTTATAATTTTTTTACAATATTGTTAACTGTTTATTACTATATTGATATAGGAAAGACTATTTAATTTTACCGTCTAGATATTTCTCTATGCACTAAAAATTACAAATTAATAATATGTCAAAACAGGTGGTTTCACCTAGAATTTCGACTAAGACATATTTTAGTTAGTGTAACTGAATTATGTTAAGTTGCTATTTTGATCTTTTTAGCTTAGGAAACAAGTTAACTCAATTATAAATAGAGGAAAAAATCTCTATTTTTGTTTCACATTGAATTCACATAACTTTGTAGTTGCAAAGTGAATAAAGATTTTTCACTGTTTGTGAGCAGAGAGAAATTCTGCAAAAATTCTAATCTCCTTATTTTCTTAAATTTTCTTTTCTTTTCATAGTTATTGTATGGTGATAAAAATCTTATTCATCAAGATTGATAGAAATTCATCATAGGTTTGGTGGATTTCCAACATCGTATCAAGTGCTCTGATTGAGCGATCAAGGGAGGAAGAAGAAAATCAATGGCGATAAATTATGCGAATGGAAATTTTCAATCAAATTTTTCATTTCTGAAAGGAGATAACTATGAGAATTTGTGCAAATAGATGAAGGTTATATTTTGTTTTCAAAGTCTTTGAGAACTTGTGAAATGTGGATTAAAACCACTTTAAGAATATGCTTCAGAAAAATAAGAGGTGAAATACAAAGAATTGAAGAAGAAAAATTATAAATCTCTCTTTATAATTCACCAATGTGTCAGCCCATACAATTTTGAAAAGTTAGTGATGTAGAATATGCAAAAGAAGCTTGAGAAATTCTGAAGAAATTATTTGGAGGCGTTGAGAAGGTTAAAGATGTTATGTTACAAACTCACAAAAGAACGTATGGATTGCTTCAGATGGAATATAGCAAGAGCATATCATATTTCTTCACTAGGGTTATGAAACTAGTGAATCAAATCAAGGTTTGTGGAGAGACGTTAACAACAAGAGTTGTTGTTTCAAAGATCTTGAGATTCTTGGCCCTGAAGTTTGATCATGTGGTAGTTTCCATAGAAAAGTAGAAGGACATGTCAAATTTGTCGAAGGAAGAACTTCAAGAGACGCTTGAATATGATAAACAAAGGATGACTAAAAGGGTTGTAGGAAAATCGAAGAGTGGTGTGGCTTTGCATGCACACTCAGCGAAAGAAAGTAAAGGCAAAGGAAAATGGTTCGACAAAGTGGCTACAATAGTTTGACTGGTAGAGGAAACCATCAGGAATGAGTTGTGTCGAATCATAGAAAACCCCAATACCAAGGCAACCAAATAGGTGGTGTTGGAGGTAGAGGAAGAGGTGGTTATCAAAATCCTGACAAAAGTCACATTCAGTGTTACAATTGTCAAAAGTATGGTCACTATTATAGTGATTGTCCAAAGAAGCGAAAGAATCAAGAAAGTGATGCAGACTTCGTAAAGTCTAAAGTGTGAAGAAGAAGAGCTGTTGGTGGTGGTCACAACAAGAGATGAAGAGAAATTCAAGGATCGATGGTGCTTGGATTCAAGATGCATATCACACATGTCTGGAAGGAACGATTGGTTTGTCAACCTAAAACCCTCAATAAAGAACATGGTAAAATTTACAAATGACAATACTCTAGCTGAAGGTATTAGAGATGTTCTAATTATGAGGAAAGATGGAAAAAGGTCAGTAATTTCAAATGTGTTGTACATACTAGGCATGAAGAGAAACTTGATCAGTATAGGGAAGTTAGTCAAAAAGAATTAAAAAGTGTTGGTCAAAGACAAGATGATGAGAGTCGTTGACGCAAATAGAAGGTAAATCTTGAAGGCTCATATGTCTCATAATAGAACCTTCAAGATCGAACTTAATGTGATGGAGCACGAGTACCTTTCGACTGCAGCTAGCAGATACAAATGGATATGGAACTATCAACTCTAGAGACATTAGAGAATTAAGGGAAAAAATATGGTTTTAGGATTTCCAGAAATCGACATTCCAAATGAGGTGTGTGAGGAATGTGTACATGCGAAGAAACACAAGAATAACTTCAACAAGGATGCAAGAAGAAAGTCGAAGTCTATTCTCGAATTCATATACTCGGATGTATATGGACCAATCCATGTGGATTCGTATGGAGGTAATAAATACTTTTTCACCTTTATAGATGATTTCAATCAAAAATTATGGACTTACCTAATCAAGAAGAAAACTGAAGTGATCGAGGTATTTACTAACTTTAGATTTGTGGTCGAAAGACAAAGTGGTTGAATGCTCAAAGTTTTGATAATTGGTGGTGGTGAAGAGTATGTGTCGAAATATTTTGACAAGTTATGTGAAAAAGAAGGGGTTTTGCATGAGGTGGTGCCACCCTACACTCCATAGAGGAATGGAACAGCAGAAAGAAAGAATCAGTTGATTCTCTATTTTTAGGATTGACTTTATGTTTGGTAAAACTAATTTAGCAGCAATAGGTTAAATATGATTTATAACTTGTAAGGAGAAAGCAGGTTGAAGTTCTATTTTATAGAGAAACATGTTGTGTTGAAATATTTCAACATCTGGAACAACATGTCGAAGAAGATGTCACAACATCTTATTTGAGCTTACATATTGGTATTATGAAGCAGAATATTCCTAAGGAGAATCTTTTGCAAAATTGTAACAACTTACTTGTTACTTGGAGTCCAAATTATGGAGATATATTAGGGATACTTCATAGGAGAATCTATTGCAGAGTTGTTGATTTTGTATTTGTTGTTATAACAATATGGAGATATTTGTGGAGAATATCTTGGAGCTGTTTTGGAGATTATTGTGGAGAAATTCTAGCAGCAGTTTGTTATGTCAATTTGTTATGTTTTGAAGACTCAAATTCAGTTGAGTAATAGGTTATAAATATAAGCTTTATAACCTAAGTTTGGTACCAGTCGTGATTAAAAAATAATGTAGTTTTTAAGGCCGAATCTGTAGTGTGAACCTCCCGGATTGTGGGAAGGTCACCATGTGTACACCTCGAAGCCTATAGGTAAGAGGGTGTTATGTTCTTGGAGGAAAATGTGAAGTAACTCCAAGGTGTGTCCTAAGTTAGAAGCATATTGCTTTTAGTCTAAGTTAGTTTGTGTCACAAGTTGACTGTTTTTGTATTGTGTTTGAAGTGTGATATCTTCAAACTATTTTTAGTTTTGTTTAGTGTCACGGTTTATGATACTGAGGGATTGAGTGGAGGTTATCATATCTAAGTGTGTTATCTTAGGTAGAAGGGTCATTGGGTAGTTTGATTAAGTGATGAGGTGTAAACAGGGAAGGTTTAGCTCCGAATTAATACTGCTGATAGTGAACTTCAACCCTGGCTTGGAAGCCCCCAAACGTACGTTGGTTAGAACCGAACTGGGTTAACAATTCCTTGTGTTCTTTTGTTTCCTACACTGTTATTTTAATTCTACCTTGTCTGTTTTATAATGTTGGATCATATGTCATGACATCCTGAGTCTGCCTCACTAGAATTTCATTTGGTATCAGAGCAGACATCCTGTCTGTTTCTGGATAAGATCCATGGGGGATACTTGGTTGTGCAAAAGGTAGAAAATTGTCTGAAAAATGAGTGTTCATATTTTATGGTCCTTAGAAGTGGAGGATGGACCTATTTGTGGATTGTTTGAACAAGGAGTGTTCATATTGTATGGTCCCTAGAAGTGGAAGATGGACCTATTTGTGGAAAACTGGACCACTTGACCAGAACTTGTACCTTCTTGAAGAAAGAAGATAAATATGTTGGAAAAAGAATGTTAAATTCAAGACTTCACGTGGGAGTGAGGATTTTCAATTGTATTGTTCAACCTATAACCAACACAGAGAAAAGATTGTCAAAACCTTCATGCGGGAGTGAAGCTATTGATAAGGTACTTTTGTGCTTATGTGTTTCCATATTGGTCAGGATATTGGTTGGGTCTAGTTTGTTTCTTGGTGGAGAGGCAAGCTTATTATAGGGTTGATTTATTTTCAATCCTTATGTGTTATGCTTACAAGTGAATAATGGAGTAAGCATTGTGTACATTTTGTTGAAGTATGGATATATTTTGTTGCATAGCCTCTGATGCAACCCCTAAAGTGAAAGAAGGATCCTAGGGTTATTCTTATTCTACAGAATATTGAGAAGATTATTACAACTACATTAAAAGTGTCAAAGATACTTGAGATTCTCTCAAGTCCACTCGTAAAGGCATGTATTAATTGAGTTGATGAGTGTCAATTGATCAATGATTCTCATATGCATATGCAAATTGTTTGAAGACTTTGAAGACCATCAAGGACGATATGTTCAAAGGAGATGGAATAGATGTTCTATAGGATGTTAGAACATTATTACTGGTATGCAGCTACCAGTTGAAGAACATATGTTCTAGGTGTTAAACAAATGTAGTGTGAGTACATATGTTTGGAACCTGCTCCTGATCTGGAAGATGAGACATTTGCTTATCAGTTGATCAGGACCCGATCAACAGGTTTTTATACTCTAGATGTCAGTTTATTTATGACCTAAGCTTATGGGAGTATGAAAGTAAAATCTCAATGCAAGCAAGAAGACTCATAAAGGTACTTCCTTCAGTCCCTTTATGTGATATCAAGATGGGCTTATATCTGGTACATCCTTCTGATCAAAGGAACCAGATATGTGGAGATTTATTCGTGACCATATAACAGATTTTGGAGCTGAATATTGTGTCTCAACCTCAGTGAAATATGATCATGAATGTTGACTTCCCTAAATATTGTCATGGAAGGGTATTGTCAATAAGAATCAAGGAAGTCAGATTGTAGTGAAGAATCTGAATATTTCTGTGTCATGCCATAATCAAGCCTGTTCCAGAAACATAGCTAAGGGAATCTCCTCTATAGGTACAGACTATGGCATCCATCATCTTAAAATCATAATTAAAGTCTGAAGAAAAGCTTATTGAGACGTGGCTCATATTATTCCTTGATGTGTACATTGTGTGGATGGAAAGTTGGTAGTTGTTGTGATTCTTATGTTCCCCCCCAAGTATTATGAATAAGGTGTTATAGATGTTACCCCCAGAACCATAATGGATGATGTTGTATCAAATTTCAAAACATCATCTTAAAGTCTTCAGTTATTAAAATTTGTATTATTGCCAAGAAGAAAATATATGTGTGAAGATGTAATTAGTAAGAATGATCTAGTGAGGGTAGTTAACTCTAACTGACAAACTGATAGGTACTTTGACGGGAGACTAAGTACTTATTAGATGTGCATCCTGAATGCAAAATTCATATACTCTGTCGGGAGCTGAGTGTATGTATAATGAACTCATGGAATAGTGTGAACTGAATATCAATATCAAAGTTCAGTGTTATCTTCACAAGTTTTTGATGTGTGGCAATGTTATCTGGTGATTATTTGAAGATCTGATTCAACCTAAGAGATGCATACAGATGTTGTCAAATATATTGATGGGAGGTGGATATTTGTGATAACTGTATGGAAATCTGAATCAAGAAAGAAAAGAACACTGTGATGAATAATGAAGAATGTTCTACAAAAAGATGTAACATCACAACTATTTAAGACACCAGAGATTGAAGAAGGAGATAAGGTTCAGACTTATCTCTTGAAGACATATAATTAGTTATACACATGGTTAACTAAGAGGTTTCTTCTATTACAAGTTACAGAGTGTGGAAATCTGAATCTTGTGTGGCAAGCAAACTAAGGATTCCTAATTTGGAAACTGTGGCGAATTCCAAATGAAGAATAATTCAAGTATTATAAGGACCAGCATCAAAGATGTCCTTATTTTTTGTATCACAGGAGGAGTAAGGGGTATTGAGATCAGCAAAGACAATGTAATTCTACTTTTAATCATATGAAGACAATGTCAAACAAGAAGTCAGGACATATCTCAAGACATGTTTTATCCTTAAACACCAGCAGAGATAGTTCTCAAACTTTTCATCTAAGATGTGTATTGATGGTGTGTATCACGTGTTCTAACTTGGTGCATGTTTTGGAAATTATCAGTTGTAACGCCCTGAATTTAATTATTGGAATTAAACGAAGTTTGAGAATTAATCGAAGTAATTGGATTTGTCAACATTATTTAAGAGGCATATGTGGAGTATTAAGTTTAATTCAGATTATTTAATCGGTGTAATCGGAAGATTAATATTAAGAATAATATTATTTATTTATTGAACTAGTTTATGTAAGTGAATTGGATTGAATTACTGTATGGTGAATAGTATTGAGGAGGTGTGAATATTAAGCCCAAGTAGAAATAATAACAATAGTATTATTATTATTATTATTATTATTATTATTATTAATAAGTTGGTTTTAAATATAAAAGAAAAAGATTTAGTTTAAGAGAAGAAGGAAAAAGTTGCAGCACGTGAAAAAAAATAGGAAGAAGAGGAAGAACAAGTTTTTGAGGAATTAGCCGCCGGAAGAGGAATTGCAGACCAGAAAGTCAAACCGGAATTCGACCGGAAATTAGAGAGACCGTCAATCCAGGTAAGGGGTGGGGTTCGACTTGTATAATCAATTGTATGATGATTTTTATGTGGGATTTAGGGTATCAATATCACTACTGTGTTGGGTTGAAAATTGGTTGTGTTGTTGTTGAAATTAAATAAATATTGAAGCTCTGTTCATGTTGTTGTTAGTTGAATAGGAAATCGAAGGAATTAATTTCTGAAAAATTATTATGTATACTGTATGCATGTACCTTGGGTTAATGTTAGGTTAGGTTGATGTTGGTAATAGAAATAAGAAAGTAGAATAAGAACAAGTATACTGTGCGTGAATAAATAGAACCAGAAGAGACTAAATGCAAGGAAGGGTTAGTGAGGAAGATAAAGGTGTGGCGGGGGCCACATACCCTTAGGGGCAGACGCTTCCCTCCCATATACATGATAGGAGGCTTGTGCCTCTATTACCAAAGATGGGCGCCACTTATGTATGCACCCAGTTAAATTTTTTTCTCTTCTGTAGCACTAGGAGATACTTTATTATGGTTAGTATTAAGTTTAATGCTACAAGAATATAGGTGGTGGCTCAGTAAGTTTAGCATTATAATAATATTAGTAATTCCATCATATTTCTCATAAATAATAATGCTAGTAATTTTATTATGGAAATTGAAATTAAGGGATGATGAGTTAAGAAGGATTAATTGAGTTCATGAATATCCAGTATCATTAGAATTAGCAGGTTGTGATCAAGTTAGCCTAGCAGAAAAAATGGAAATAAACGATAGATTTAGTATATCATTAATAGAGGTAATAGTAGCTGAATTTATTAATTAGCAGTAAGGAAATAGATCAAGTTTTTTAGCTACAAAGTTATAATAATAAATTACATAGATTAGTATATATATAGCAGAGGGATAGTTTGCTCAGTAGTAGGGGACAGAGTTGAGTTTGATGAGTTGCAGTATGTGTTTTTAGCATATAGCAGATAAGTAAATTGATGTTAGTAGCAGACTAGTGTTGTTGAGAACAATTCATATTCAGAACTTCTAAGGATCAGTCAGAAGTTCTGATGGTCAGAAGTAGAAGCGATGTGTCGCACCCCAAAATTTACCCTCCTTACCATAATTTTTCTTGGAACATTCGTTCATGCCCCTTTTTCTTGTATCCACCAAAACTATTTGAAACGAATAATTTGTCCAGATTCGTGGTTCCGAGTTCTTGAAATTCATGATTCATCAGTTTCAATTATTCCATTTTCTTTGGAGTTCTTTTAAGTTTGTTTGAAGATTTTTGTGGTCTATGCAAGTATTTGAGTTTCTTAGATCAATCTTGTACATCCGAGTTTATATCAATTACAAGATACAAGGATTGTGGTTGGTGCAAATCCATCCGAATTCCAGTTCACAATTGCAAATTCCTAAAGCCCAAAAGGAAGTTCAAGTTCTCGAGCCAATGGGAATGTTGGTTTATGATTTAGCAAGTTGATCACGAGTTGGAGTTCAAAGGAAATTTTGAATTCTACTTAAGGAACAAGGCAAGATAGAATTATTGGATTTTTTTATGGCAACTCAAATGTTCAAATATCAAATTCAGACTCTAAGTCCTAAGTTCTCACCAACATTGGCAAATTGAATTGTGAATACCATTCAAATGCGAATTTTATTCGAGTGTTCTAAAACGCGTTACAAGTCCATTCGAAGTTTCTTACAAGTTTTGGAAATTTTCGCCAAGATTTGTTTTGTTCAAAGATCAATACAAGGACCATTTCATCAACATTTCAAAAGACGGTCAAGTTGGAATGATTACGTTATGCAATTCAAGAATCAAAAGAAGCGTTCGAACCAAGTTTGTTTTCATTCAATTTACTAAACTTTTGGTACAAGAGTAGTTCGAAATTGGAAAGTATACAAGTTCTCCAAAATGTTGAAACTTCTTACAATTTCAATCCTAAATTCTACAATTCAAAATTCTACAAAGTTTCTAAAACAATTTCTACGATTTCTACAAGGAAAGTCTTGAAGTTTCTAAGTGTCTTGGCCTTTTTCTTCGAGTTACAAGACTTTCAACTCCGCGGTTATCTTGAGTTATTTCTTCACCCATCGCCATTCGATCTTCGAGTTTTCCATCTTTGATCCAATCTCCACATGCCACATGAAACAAGAGAAAAGTGTGGTTAGCAAGCAAAACATAAATGAAACAAAATGTGAAATTATCAAAGATTTGTTTCTTTTTTGTCAAACATCATCATTAGGCGTTTGGCGGGAATCAGGTTTTTTGCTAAAGCCTCAGAATCTCGTTTGAAGATTAATCATCGGCGGAAATCAATTTTGTTTGCAAATCGTGATTCAATTCAGTTCACAAACAAAATTTGCTCAGTATTCATCATAGCATAGAATCCGGGCAGCATACAGAAGCATACAACGAGCAAAATGAAGCGACCGTTTTATATTTCGGGCAGCAAGAAAAAGAGGCAAATAATTCCCACAGCATCATATATAATCAGTTCATGGCTTATATCCCAAAACAGGCAGCATACTCATTAATTATAGCAAGCATAATCAGGGCAGCATTGTAAATAATCCAACCCAACAGTTCACAACAAATCATTAATCCCAATAGGCAACAAGAGACAAAAGAGATGGAAATTATGGTTATCAGCATAGTCAAAACAGCAGTAGCAGAGGTAAAACAACACACACAAGCAATGTGTAACCACAGTAACATAAAAGAGGAAATTCTTGTTCCCAAAGAAGTTTTCACCCAAAGGTGAAAAAGGGAAAATAGAAATAGACATTAGTTTAGAAGCAAGATGAAAAAGATATCATTTTTCGGGGGCATCCACAGAGACAAGAAGGGCATTATATGCTCTATCAGTTTTGAAAAGAGGGAAGACAAGCAAAAGGTATCAGTTGAGAAAACCATAGCAAACCATAGCAGACCTGTTCTTAAAAGGGAGCAGAGACAAGAAAAACAAGGAGGCAATATCTGTTTGATCAGTTTTTCTCAAGCCATAAAAAACACCAAGAAGCAATATCTGTTAATCAGTTTTGAAGAACCAAAAATCATCAGTTTTCTTTTGAAGCCATGGAACCACAAACTCATTTGTTATAAAAAACCAGCATCCATTACAAACCAAAGATTTCCAAACCAGTTCCAAAACCATTTCAAAAAACACAAAAAAACAAACCAGAAAGAGTGTAGTATCAGTTCATACTCAAACCAGAAAAACCAAGTGCACATCAGTTCTAAATCCCAAGCCAACAAGAACATAAAACGAACACAGCTTCCGAACCAAACCCAGAAAACACATTCAACACAAAAACAGTCAAGAACGACCAAACAATACAAACAACCAGAGAAAACGCAAGTAAAACAACATCATCATCTTCCCAACCAACTACCTTCAGACCATACTTTCTCAGAAACCATTCTGTATCGAGAAAGAAGAAGAAGAGTGCAAGAACGATCTCACCCGGACAAAGTCAGGAAGCCAGATTTCGCCTTCGACGCGTCTCCAAGGCCTATAACCGGAATCGCGTGAGGGGTAGGGTTTCAGAATCCCTTTCCGTTTCCATTTTCGCCCAAAACTATCCATCTGTAAACAGAAAATCACAACAATCAAAACAAGCTCAGAAATCGAAACATGCAAACGCCGTGAGAGAGAGCAGACAGATCGCGAAATCGCGATGAGTGAGAAAGAGAGAAGGGATCGCGGCCATGGTGAGAGGGAGAAGGCGATGAGGGTGATCGAAGAGAGACCGGCCGCGATGAGGGTTTGAGAGAGGTGAGGAGAGCGGCGCCGATGAGGAATCGAGAGAGAGTGAGAGAGGAGAAGAAGCGGCGTGAGAGAACAGATGTGAATCTGTTCTTCCTAATTTCATTTTTTCATTTTTCTTTTTCTTTTCCATGATTTTTAAAACATAATAATAATAATATATAAATAAATCATTTTATTTTCTTTTTTTTCTAAAATTTCTTTTTCATAAAAATCTGGTGGTGACAAGTGTCACCACCTTATTTTATAAGGGAAATTTATTTTGTTTTCATTGTTATCTTATTCTTAAATAAATTTCTTTTCTAAGAAAAAAATGTAAGTATTAGCATAATATATACATGTGGTGCGATTTTGCGTTTTTGGAACAATCGGTTTATTTTGAGGTGGAAGCATCGCACCCGGTTCACCAGCACGTGGAGGTATTTTCGACCAACCAAAGTTCAGATGGTTTTCTTTCCACATCGTCCAGAATCACTGCAATCCAGGCTATTTCTGAACTTATTCTATTTTAATTAATTTATTTTGTGCAAATAATATTCTTGTTGCGATGTAATAAATAATTGTTGGATCTGATAGTTTTTGTTTGATGACTTATCGATTAAACTATTAGCCGATTTTTCATCAAACAGAAAAGATCGTCTCCAATAATTATTTAAATTTTCGATTGTATTGTATGGTATTTTGTCTGTTTATTTACTCATTCAGTATTTATTCACCAATGTACACTTTGCACACAACGGAAATCAAAATCAATTCGATTTCATCCTGATTGGCTCATACGCCGATTTCTTAAAGGGTCTCATGGTTGGGGATGGGCATGGCCATCCTCACGAGATTGGTTAAAGCCCTTGTTGCTTTAATCGATCATAACCCGAAAATAACATTGGTCTACACCAATTACCATGCACCAGGGTCTCATGGTTGGGGATAGGAGCACCTATCCTCACGAGGTTAATCAAGTCCACATAGTTGGTTAATCATAACCCGCTTCCATTCCATCTCAGCACGCGTGTCAGAACACTTTTGCAATTAAAGTTCTAAATCCCGATCCAATGTCGGGTTTCTTTTCAAATAATTTCTTAAATAAATTTCTATCTCTCCCTCCTCCCAAGCATATGGTAGTCAGTCCAGTATCGACCCTCGACCGTATGCTTGGTGTCTTTAATTGAATTTAATTAACGTGAACCATGTTTCACCTCACTTTTCTTAATAAAAACTCTTGGGTAGAAAAAGATGATTCGGATGTTTCTGTCCACTCATCCGAGTAATTGGGGCGTTAGCCGTTGAACGCTTATGGTCCGATACTGTCTCCCACATAAAAACAAAATAACTCATTCAAATCCTTTTATCGCTCATACGCGATCATTAAACTCTTTTCAGATAAAGAGTGTGCAATAGTCGTTTCAAATACGAGCGAGGACTTAAGCTTTTCAAACAAACAAAACAAGTCCTAGTTCAAAGCATTTGAAACGTCCAAGTGCACGATTTTTTTCCAGATAAAATCAATACAACCAATTTAAACCTTTTTTAAGAGGAACTACAGAGTTTTGACTTTCCCATTGCACAAGGGAATATGTAGGCACACGGTTCAAAAACCGTGCCAAACTCAAAATAATAATAAACAAATTTCGTCTCCTTTATAACTTAGAGATTAGCGAATGTACACACACACGTAGAACTAAATGGGTCCCATCGAGTACGATGGATGTAAGGGGTGCTAACACCTTCCCCTTACATAACCGACTCCCGATTCCAATTTTTGGTCGTAGACCGTCTTATCCGTTTGTTTGGGGTTTTATCTATATTTTCCCTTTCCTTTTTGGAATAAATAAAATTAGGTGGCGATTTCACTAGTTTTCGAGAATTTAAAAGATTTTTGAAAATCGAGTTGCTTCACGATGGTCAGAAGTTCTGATTGTCAGAAGTAGAAGCGATGGTCAGAAGTTCTGATGATCAGAAGTAGAAGCAATGGTCAGAAGTTCTGATGGTTAGAAGTAGAAGCAATCAGAAATAGGCCCTAAAGTAAACTTAATGACCAACATAAAAGGTACATAAATAGAAAATACTAAATTACCCTTCAATACCATCCCTTAATTTATATTTATATACAAAACTAACAACACCAATTCCATCCCTTAAGAGGAGAAATTGGTCCATCTTGATTGCCTTCGTCAGAACATCTGCCAACTGTTTCTAGGTGCTACAGTACACAACTTCTAATGTTCCATTATGGACTTGGCTTCTCAAGAAATGATACTTAGTCTCAATATGCTTGCTTCTTCCGTGTAACATAGGATTTCTGAAAAGATTAATTGCATACTTATTATCACTCATCGGCTTCAGAGGCTTCTTTACTTTAATCCTCATATCTTGCAATAAGTTCAAAAGCCACACAACTTGACATGAAGCTGCAGCTCCTGCAATATAATTAGGTTCACACATTGATAGAGAAACAACAACTTGCTTCTTGGAACTCCAAGAAATAGGACCTCCCAGAAACTTGAATAAGTATCCAGAAGTACTTCTTCTATCAACTCTATCTCCACACTAATCAGAGTCAGAGTAACTCATCAACTCTGATTCTTCCTTTCTTCCATAAGGAAATAATACTCCAAACTTCATAGTTCCCTTGATATACCTCAAAATTCTGATAGCAGATTGATAATGGGACCACTTAGGTTTACTCATGAACCTACTAACCAATCCATCTGCAAAGGAAATATCAGGTCTGGTATTACACAAATACCTCAGAGAACCAACCAGCTATTTGAAGATTTTAGCATCCACATCTTCACCATCAGAGTCAGAATCCAATTTATGATTGGTTTTTGACGGTGTAAAAGAAGCCTTACAATTATCCAGCTTAAACTTCTTCAGAAGTTCTAGTTCATACGTCAGTTGATGCAAAATGATACCCTCCTTCGAGTACAGAATTTCCATCCCTAGAAAATATACCATATTTCCCAGATCCGTCATCTCAAATTCATCCATCAACACCTCTTTGAACTTGATTATATCTTATGGACAGCTCCCTGTAAGTAGTATGTCGTCAACATAAAGACACACCAGAATCATATTTCTTCCAGAATGCTGTACGTAAACTCCATATTCCACCTCACAATTCTGAAACCCTTGCTTCTTGAAAAATGAATCAATCTTCTGGTTCCAAGCTCTGGGTGCTTTCTTCAATCCATACAGAGCTTTATGTAATTTATACACCATCCCTTCCTGATTCTTTTTCACGAATCCAGGAGGTTGTGACACATATACCTCTTCTTGTAATGGACCGTTCAGAAATGCAAACTTCACATCCAAATGCATCAGAGGCCAATTTCTATTTGCAGCTAAAGCAGTCACCAGTCTGATTATTTCATGTCTAGCTACAGGTGCAAATACCTCAAAGTAATCTAGTCCAGGTTTCTGACAAAAACCTTTGGCCACTAGCCTTGCTTTGTCCTTACCAACTGATCCATTTGGCTTAAGCTTTACCTTGTAAACCCATATGACACTGATGGATTTCTTCTTCTTCGAAAGCTTAGTCAACTCCCAAGTTTTGTTTCTTTCTATAGCCTCAAGTTCTTCTTTCATGTCATTTACCCATACTTTCTTCTTAAGTGCTTCTTCTATACCCAATGGTTCAGAATCTACTAACATGGCACACTGAATGACTTCTCCTTCTGAGTCAACTTTAGTGTCTTGCAACATGTCAAAATCTGCAAACCTTCTAGGTATAGTTTTGATTCTTTATGGTCTCTAAACTTGTTCTGAATATTCTCCAGAACTTGGAACAACATTAGCTTCTTGACCTTGTCCAGAAACCCTATCTTCATAATTACCACCTTCAAAAACATGATCATCTTCATAAACTTGTCCTCCAGAACCTATGTCTTCAGAGTTTTCCCTTACAGAAGCATGATCACCACCAGATCCTGGATCATCATCAGAATCTAGATCATAATCAAATTCATCATCTTCATCTTCAGAGTCTTTAGAATCATCTTCTGACTCTGACTCTTCTTCAGAACTTTCAACTTCGACTCTTCTTCAAAAGTTATCTCTACACCAGAAGTTGGTTGAGACTTTCTCCAATCCCAAACTTCTAAATCTTTTACAATAATGTCTCTGCTGACTTGAACTTTGTTAGTTTCTGGATAAAAAAGCTTGTATGCACCTGTACTGTGGTACCCCACCAATAACATCACTTTGCTTCTATCATCCAGCTTCTTCCTTCTAGCTTCTAGAATGTGTTTGTAACACACAGAACCAAAAACCTTCAGATGACTAACACTTTTCTTCTCTTCAATCCACTTATCTAAAGGAACAATATCCTTCAGCTTATGCATTGGACACCTATTGAGCACATATGTTGCAGTAGCAACAACTTCTCGCCATAAGTTGTGAGGAAGCTTCTTCTCTTTTAGCATATTTCTCATCATATCAAGCAAAGTACGATTTCTTCTTTCAGCCAGACCATTGTGTTGAGGAGTATAAGGAGCAGTAACCTCATGCTCAATTCCATTCTCATCACAGAACTTCTGCAATTCTGTAGAGTTATACTCACCTCCACCATCCGTTCTAAGAATCTTTAACTTCTGACCACTTTGATTCTCAGCCTTCACCTTGAACTTCTGGAATTCTGTAAACACCTCATTCTTAAACTTGATGAGTGTTACCCACATCATTCTTGTGAACTCATCCATAAAAGACACAAAATACCTATTTCCTCCAAGTGAAGGTTCTGTAAATGGTCCACACACGTCAGAATATACTACTCCCAGAGCATGTTTTGCTCTTAGCGCTACTTCTGATACAAATGGTAATTTGGGTTGCTTGCCTTTCATGCATACCTCACATGACTTCTCAGGCTTCAGAATCTTCGGAATACCACGTACGAGCTTCTTAGAACTTAGATTCCCTAACCTTCTATAGTCCAGATGCCCTAATCTCTTATGCCACAACTTATTATCTCCTTCAGAGCCTTCTACACTAAGACACTTTGTTTCAGTTGTTTCTATATTCACCTTGAATGTTTTGTTGCTTCCCTGTTCATATTGCATAATCAATTTCTGATTGGAATCATACAACTTCAAGAGATTGTTCTTCATAACAATTAAGAAACCTTTCTCAATGAGCTGACCCACATTCATCAGATTGCTTTTGATTCCAGGAACATACCAAACATCCTTGATCAGAACATTCTTCCCATTCTTCACTTTTACTTTGACATTTCCCATACCTTCTGCATTAAGGTACTTATCATCGGTACATTTGATCTTTGTCCTCCTTATTGAGTCAAAATATATCAGCCATTGTTTGTTTCCAATCAAGTGATTTGAATAACTAGTGTCCATATACCACCAATCTGTCAAACATCTTCCATCAGACTCAGAAGCCATCAATAATACAGGTTTATCATCTGAATCTTCTCTGGATATGTTTGCTTCTTCTGACTTCCTTCCTTTATTTGACCAACAATCTCTAGCAAAATGGCCAAACTGCTTACAACAGTAACATTGAACTTTCTTCTTTTCAGACTTTTCTTTTCCCTTCTGATGTTTCTTTTCATCAGAACTTTCTGACTTCTGGAATCTATCACCACGTCTATTCTTGGCCTCTAACCAAGAATGCGGTCCTTCTTAACAAAAGAAGCTTTCAAAGCCTGCTCAACTTCCCTCTCAGAAGTTCTTTAAGTCAGACGCAACTCATGCGCTTCTAGACTACTTTGCAGCTCTTCTATTCTCATGTTTTCTAGATCTTTAGAATATTCAATTTCTACAACAATGTAATCAAATTGAGAAGTAAGTGACCTCAATACCTTCTCTATGATTACTTGTTCAGAAAAAGTTTCTCCATAAGCCTTCATCTCATTAGTGATCAGAATCACTCTAGAAATATACTCTGAAACCTTCTCATTGTTCTTCATGTTAAGATTCTCATATTTCTTTCTCAGGGACTGAAGCTTTACCTTCTTCACTGATGCGTCACCACCGTAACATCTGACCAGTGTATCCCACGCCTCCTTTAACGTCATCGAATCTGCAATCTTCACAAACACGTTCACATCCACACACTGATGGATGAAGAACAACACCTTCTGATCTTTCTTCCTCTTGTTTCTCTATGCATCTCTCTCTTCTTCCGTCGCATCTTCTACAATCGGAATATACCCATCAGTAACAAGCTCAAGAACATCTTGAGCCCCAAATAACACGCGCATCTGAATCATCCATCTGCTCCAATTCTTGCCATCAAAAACTGGAAGTTTGGTACTCATATTGTCGTTTCCGTTCATCTTCAACATTGTACAGTACACTCAGATCTTCACTCACACAGTGTTTCTCAACCCCACAGAATCACAAAATGTGATTCTGTCACAATTTTGTTCAAAGATTCGGCACGAACCCAGAAACAAAATCAATCACACAACACAAACTCACGTTCACTCGTATTTCCCTGTGTTTCTAACCGGAGCTCTAGATACCAATTTGTTGGTGCACAAGAATCAAAGATGATAGGAATAATAAGAGAATAATGAGAGAATGAAGACTACAAAAATATGAAAGAAATAAAGATTGTTGTTATAAATGACATCTATCACTAGTCTATTTATACAAAGAGAAAAATTGTCACATAAATCCTAAAGTAAACTTAATGACCAAGATAAAAAGTACATAAATAAAAAATATTAAATTACCCTTTAATAATTTCGACGCAATAAAAACGCAAATAACAACATAAAACGAAATCAAATATGTTTAACATTATTAAAGAATTATCATTAAATAAAAAAAATAAAACAACAAAGTCCAACACACGCAATGACGCTTGAATTTAAGTACATAATCAAACTACGTGGCATTGTTGTTTCAGTTGTGAGTGTTGAGGTTGGGAGAAGATGATATGTGGCTGCGGATGGTAGTTTAAGGGTTTATCAATAAAGAAGATGAATGTCAGATCTGTGTGAACCAAAGGAAGATGAAGAACTCTTCTTCCTATATCACTTTTAATTTTTTTCTTTTGTTACTTTTTTTATATTTTTCTGATTGGATAAAGAAAAGAGATAGGATTTAGAACTTTGAAAGTAGCAGCCACTCCCATTGGTTCCTTCATTCTCAAATTCTACTCTTATTATTTATACCTGATTGAAGGATTTTTGTGTGTTATCCAATTACCAACTTACCATTTTATTCAATTATTTTTTAAACTTAAACTAAAATTAAAAGAGATAAAAATAAATTAAACACTGAATAATTTTGGCTTTTAAATTTTTTGGAAAAAGGAACCGAAACGGCCAACATGCAAACACGCACAAAGTTGGAAAAAATAAATGTACCAAGTTAAACTTCCCACAATAAATCTATACTAAATAATACGGTTGAGATTAAAATTTCAAATAAAAATACCCGAATAAAAAGGCTTGAATTGATGAAAATGTAAATCATGCACAAAGCTAAAAAATAAAATAAGCTTACTAAAATTTGTTCTCATATTAAACTGATCAAAATGTGAACATGATCAAAATGTGCACCATAGTTTCGTAAAACAAATCTGTGCAGGTCCAAACTTGAAAAATTTGTTCTCATATTTTACACGCAGTCGGAGAATGAATTAAGTGGCAATGTCAGTAAAAAAGAAATTTTGCTTTAACCATAATAATAGTGGTTGCTCGCAATTTTAATAAAAGTCAGGACAAAATTTAGATATGATAATTGTTCATATTTAAATACCTTTAGTCGGGTATTACGAGGGATGTCAAACCCTCGTATTATTTTGGTGAAAGATAGTTAAATACGAAGGATCGAAATTGTGTCCCTTAGATGAAAATGAAATGCAATAAGTCTAGATGAATTTATGGCGAATTTCTCTTGTTGGGGATATGATATGGGAAGTAGAATCTGTGGTGATTATCTCAAACAACTTGTTAAAGTCCGTTGGAGATTATGAGGTAAGGTGAAAATACTCAATGGAAAATATATCTGACAAAATAAGTGGGAAGCACGCTCTTCGTGGATATTTCAAAAGTGATGATGAGTTCTGGATTCTCACTGAATGAATCAAGTGATATTCAACATCCTCACATCAACTTAGTGTACTTTGGATTCTCACATATTGAACCAAGTGCCATCATTTTAAATTTTCAATAATCATAGTTGATGTATATTGACAAATCCTCTTTTCTTTGTATTGTCCATTTGAACATAAATTATTTTTCTCTGATGTCAATTTAAAAAAAATTATAACACAAAGACGGATGCTAGATACAATGTCTTTGACAATGTGTACCACATAAAACAATTTATAAAAAAATTATCTAAGACTAAAGAATTTAAAGCAAAAAGCAATAAAAAACTTAAAAGAATTAACATAATTCAATGCAACGTCATCTACGTAAAGGGGGATTCCAACCCATTTACTTTCAATAGTATTAGTACAATGAACCCTCCTGACACGTTTATAAACAAAAAATAATAATTTTTACAGTTATTAAGAAATTCAATTAAGTGTAGTTAATTTCTTAGAATATGACGAAAATATTAACTAAATTTACTATTATGTCCTCTTTACAAAATTTAATAAAACGTTAAAAAATAAAATAGATGGATATATTAGAAATTAAAATATTAAATAATTTAGTAATAATTGACTTTTGCCTATAATAATAATCATGAATTGAAACATTTTTGTTATTTATAAATGTGTCTGAAATGTATAAATCTTAGATAAACACTATATTTTAAATTAATTAAAGATGTTAAATTACAACTCAACTAACAATCAATATCTAAACCTTAAATATTGAATTTAGGCTTTATTTTTTAGAGGTTTAGAATAAACAACAAGATATAAAGACTCAAAGAACAAAGACACGTCTCCTTAGAAATCAAATCAAAAAGTGCTGAGATTTACTCCCTAAATTTGTCTTTCAAACCGAGAACAGATGTGGTACACATGCTGAAACATCTTATAATACATGTTACATTTACACAAACAAAATACATCTTGTATTATTAATGTTATTTATCTAATAATTATAAGTTAATCATAGTTAGTTAACTAAATATCATGTTAACACTAGTTAGTAGTTTCTCAAATAAAAAATTAACCACGAGCCCCACGATTGAATTTTCTATCATTTGATTGCCCATGGTTTTTGTAGTAATTAAATATACAATAATACTACTAGACTACTTGTACTGATTTTTGGATCGCATGACTAAATCTATAGCTTGTTGTTAATTAATTTAACACATGAATATGTCCTAGGTTCTTTCGGATATATCATAATACATCCTAGGTTATTTCGGAATTAGCATGTTTCAAAATAAACTTGGATTACTTAAAGTAATTGACATAACTTTTATGTTGTTGCAAAAAAAAAAAGTTATCATCTTAATTAAACTCATGATAATAATAGTTTCAAGTGTATCATATAATATTAATTTTCATGTGTACAATCCAAATCATATTTAAGTATAAATATAGTAGCTTTTAGCCTTCTACACTCACTACAACAAGAATGGCTTCCATTTTTTGTTTCTTTATTCTTTTCACTAGTTACTTCATGAGTATTCATGGAAGAGTAATGTCTTCAGAAGAATCTCATATAATGTTACCCTCACAAAATCTACAAAGTTTCACCCATTTACACTTCTACTTCCATGACATCCTAGATGGTGAAAAAGCATCCACACTCAAAATTATCAACCCACCTAGTGAATCATCTCATGGTCCTTTTGGAGCCACTTACATTATAGATAACCCTTTGACAAAGGAACAAAATCTAAGTTCAAAGCTTATTGGAAGGGCTCAAGGAACCTATGCTTTGGCTTCTCAACAAGGTGATTTTGCTTTTAAGATGGATATTAATTTTGTTTTTATAGAAGGTAGATACAAAGGGAGCACTCTTACCATGCTTGGAAGGAATGTCATTGTGAATGATGTTAGAGAAATGCCTATTGTTGGAGGAACTGGTGAGTTTAGGTTTGCAAGAGGGTATGCTTTGGCAAAGACTGTTTGGTATAATTCTACATCTGGAAATGCTATTGAGGAGTTTAATATTACAATTTGGCATTTCTAAATTTCTTGATTATTTTGTGCATCAATAAACATATTTGTATCTGGTTGTAAGTTTTTTGTGATGTAAGAATTATATTTACCAATTATAAAACCATATTATCATACAATTATACAACTATATCATATTAGTTTTATATTAAATTGCCAATTCAATTAATTCAAAATTGTTGAGTTTGTAATCCAACAATGTGAGACTTAAAAGAAAAACTAAAATCATAATACAGACCATGCAATTTTTTTAACACTCTTTCATTTATATATTTTTTTATTACCAGCTTTCTATACTTAATACTTAAATAAGCAATCTTGAATATTAAGTAAAGCTATCACATGCTATAGGTGGATCATACATTTTGGTCTAATGGCATGCTTTCTTAATGATGAAGAATGAGAACATGTAATGCTATTACTTCTTCCCTCCGTTTCAAAATGACGATCATTTAAGGTTTTTACACACAAATTCAAGAATGCAATAATATTATCATAAAACATATACTTTTATAAATTTAACTTTATTAATGTATTACATATAGTGAATAGAGTAAAAAATAAATTGTACAACTGGAAAATTGATAATCATTACTACATTGAAAAATGAAAATGACAATATTTTGAAACAACTTTTATTTTCTAAAATGACAATCATTTTAAAACAATGAGAATAGTAATTAAGAGAAAGGAATTTAAATATCCAACTAAGGTCTTCTGGTCACTCTTTCAAATGAAATTCTAGAATAATTATCTCTTTTCAAAAGTCTATTTTTTAATTTGATTTACTTCTTACTTTGCATTGTGACACTCCAAATTAATTCAATTATTAAATAATTAAAAATTCAATTATCAATTTAATTAAAATTTTAATTATTGGTATTTTTAAATTAATGGATTTAATTGATTAATTAAATAATGGAAGTGTTGGGGGTGTGAAGTTGAATTGGAGGGTGTGTGGAGTAAAAGACTCTACTTAATTCTAATTTATTTATTTCTATTATTTGAAAAATAAAAAGGAATAAATAAAGGAAAGTGAGAAGAGAAATTAATATTTCATTCTACGTGCTTTTGAAAAAGAGAAGAGAAAGAGGAGAAAAAGCCAAATCGTTGGAAGTTCGAAGATTCATCGCGAGGTAAGGGGTGATTGAATCTGATTATTATGCCTTATAGGTTTTGATGATCAATAGAACGAATTGATCCGTTAGGAATCTCGAATAGGATTTTAGGTTGTGCCCTAACGTTATGATCCGACGTAATAATTCAATTGGGAATGATAATAATGATTAATTGTGTAGGATGATTGTAGGATAATTAGAAAGCATAATTCTGATGTTAATTAGGTGTGAAAATACATAAGAAATATTGTTTCTGTTGTGCCATGGCTGTTGGTAATGAATGGATTAATTGGAACTGCACATAGTGAAAATAAAAACTGTATTTTGGTGAAAAAGCGCAACATGGGCCGACACAAGAAGTTATGTGTCGATGCAAGCAGTAAAAAGTTAGAAAACCAGAGGCGTGGAAAAGGCTTGTATCGACACAAAATTGCTTGAATCGACTCATGTGGTGAAAAATTGGGTTTTTGCATGGACACAAAGATGCTATGCATCGATGCAAAAGGATCTTGTATCGACACAAGAAGCTATAGATCGACTCATACTTAAGGGATTTTGAAAAATGGGAAAAATTATTGCGTATGAGTCGACACATACGTGTTTTGTGTCAATACAAGCAGTCCATGTGTTGACACATGGGGTTTTGGATCGATACATCGTGTAGAAAGGGTGATTTTAAAAAATTGTTTTGGTCATATCTTTGCGACCGTAACTCCGATTTAGGCATAGTTGGTATCGTTGGAAAGCTTAGAACGAGTACTATCTATTAAAAACATTTTTAAAACCAGTAATTGAGATCTTGAAGGATTGTTTTGGCTTCCGTAGGAAGAATCCGTTGTAATTCTTGATTGTGCTATTAACTTTGAGTATGCCTGCTGTATGTTAATTCAATATGTTATAATTAACGTTATGTGTACATGACTTGCTGTGGTCATGTGTCTTTGATGGTGTTGGCTATGTATGGCATAGTGTGGAATCATATTCCATGGATTGAATGTTGCATGCTTTATGATGTGCATGCATATGCATTCTGGTGGAGTTAATTCCCATTGGGTGGAATTTGGCTCGTATTGCCGATAACCGTACACGGGTAATTGTGGGTGGTGAGGCTGGATTCGTGTCCGGGTGATTGTGGACGAATCGATGTTGGTGACTTGGTCACGTTTTGGTACCACATGCATTGAGTCTGTATTGCATATGTAATTATAACATGTTAGGATGTTTTCCAGTGTTATAATTGCATTGATTGTTATTATGTGCATGTTAATCTGTGTGATTGTATTGGTGAATGGGAATCTGAATATACTAATGAGGGTGGAATAATGCATTGATTGTTTTATTGTTTTAAAGAAATGTATAATGCATTTTAATCTTGATGAAATCTCACCCTTACTTTAATGATTTCAGATTGAAGTGATTAGCTGCTCAGGATTTGGTGAGGATGGCTTATAGAGCTATGCTATTTAGATTGTCCGCGTGTCAGTGTCATGCTCTGATAGTTGTAACACTGGGGAACGATCGTTTTAGAATTTTTTTAAGGATTTAAACTTGTCTCTTCTGGGTTTATGTTTGGAATAATTATGATTTGAATTTTATTCCGGGTTTTATATTATTTCCGCTGTGTAAAACATAATCGTTGGTTTGAATTATATTTAATAAGTTCTTCTAAATGCATGACTACTAGTTTTGTTATTTGGAATTTTTAAATTGTGATGCCCTTTCGTTATGTTAAAACTCTGATTAATTATATATTTTGCGGGGAAATTAGAAGGGGTGTTACATGCATCCCTTAAATCAAGTTCGTATCATTCCAAACATCTTCTTCAACTTATAAATAACTCAATCTTAAATAGTTTTATAAAAATATCAGCAATTTATTATTCAATGGGACAATACTCAATCACCACTTCTTTTTCACCTACCAATTATTTTATCTTGTCAAACTGAATACCCATATGTTCAATGCAATAGCTGATTTGTTGTCACAAAATATATTTGTTGGATTATTTTGCTTTTGGTGTTTCACTTCTAAAATTCTTCTTAATCACACTGTTTGAGTAGGATAACTAGCAGGGCCCCGTTTAAAGCCTGAATAAAGTTCTGTATGGGCTAGTCCAATACAAAGATTATTAGCATCTAGCAATATTTAAACTCGGGACCTTGAGAGGAGCACTCTCTCTCTCTCTCTCTCTCTATATATATATATATATATATATATATATATATATATATATATATATATATATATGTGTGTGTGTGTGTGTGATGTGTGTGTGTGTGCGTGCGCGTGTGTGTGTGTGTGTGTGTGTATGCGTGTGTGTGTGTGTGTGCGTGTGTGTGTGCGTGTGTGTGTGTGTGTTCTGAATTGGATGTCTGAGAAATAAAGTAAAGACTTGACTCTTAACGATTAAGAAACCATTACGATAGAAAAAAAGATGAAAAGCACGATGAACACAAGAATTGGTTATAAATGTTATTATTTTCTTTCTCTTAAATCAAGATTACAAGTGCCCAAGAATAACAAATAACTCTCTCACTCTAAAATAGGATCTGCAATATGCAACGATGAAAGACTAGTATGCTATTTATAATAAACCTAACATATTAAACTAATGGGCTTTTTCACAAATATGCATTACAAGATAACTTAAATAATTGCACATGACAAACAGGCCCAATTCGAAATACTAACAACTCTAGCATTTTGACACCCTCATACTATAAAACACTTTGACTACAGTATGTAGGTCTTCGACACCGGCATGTGAACATACTTTGACGGCATACATAAATCTTGTCAAACCAGAATCTACTCTTCGACCCAATAAATTTCAATCCAATATCTCACATATCTCCACCTTGGAACAAACTCTAATATCAAAGAACAAACTAGCTTTCTTCATGCAGCTTTATCAATTGTGTACAGTGGAAAAACTTGCGATTGGATAATATCTCGGTGATCATATCAGCGACATTAATATCTGTCAAAACCTTCAGCACTTGTACTTCTCCATGCTCGATTACCCCTCTAACAAAATGCAGCCTCACATCGATGTGCTTGGTTGCTCATGATAGGCTGAATTTTTCAACAGTTGTATTTCCCTTTGACTATCACATTTAACAGTGATAACTTGACCTTGAACTTTCATCTCCTTAGCAAAACCTTCAAGCCACAATGTTTCTTTCACAACTTAAGTTAAGACAATATATTTCTCTTCAGTGATTGATAATGTGACAACCTTCTAAAGTATTGCTTTCCAATTAATTATTGTACCAAACATAGTGAAAATATATCCAGAAATAGATTTTCTAGAATCCATACAACCTACATAATCAGAGTCAATATATCCTTCAATTACTGCTTTATTATCTTCACGCAAGGCTCCACCATAAAGATTATGTTCCTTAGAATCCACTTTAATGCTCGATATATACATGGTTATTCTTCGACTTCATTTGGGATATGCAATTCATCATCAACAAGCTCCAGCTCTTCGTCGAATATTTCTGCACTTCGACTAGCATCAGTATTTTTCTTGAAATCCATTTGAGTTTCATTTAAAGCTACATCTTGACTGGTGATACACCTCTTGTGACCTGGATCTAGGAACCATAGCCTATAAGCTTTGCTCCTTCAAGGTATCCCATGAACATGCATTTCAGAGCTCTAGGTTCGACCTTGTTTTGCCTAACGTGAGCATAGGCTATGCAGCCAAATACTCTCAGTTTGTCGACATCTGGTGGATGTTTCGACCAAACTTCTTCAGGTGTCTTCATATCTAATGCAGTCGAAGGACATTTTTTATCAAATATATAGTTGTCGCAAGATCCTTATACCAAAACACCTTTCTTAACCCAGCATTATTCAACATGTATCTGACTCTCTTCAAAATAGTTCGATTAAAACTTTTATCCAAACTATTTTGTTGTAGAGTACCTACAGTAGTTATGCGTCTTGTGTAACACCCCAAATCTACCCATCGAATATTATTTAAATCAGAGTGCGGAAAAGATAATCATACAAGGGATGTCATAATTTCTTCGCAAAACAACATGCATTTAGTCACAATTATACAGATACATAACACTTAGATCATGGATGAACTTATAAAACACTTTTCAAGTACTTCAGTTACTCAATCTAAACCACAAAATCATAATTCTTCAATAATAACAACAATACATCTTTTATTCAACCTCAAAACATTTCACAATATTATTAATATTATTTAATTTCACTTAGCATAATTATTCAACTAAATCAACTTTAAGAATCAATGTGATCAAATATTCACATTATTCATAAACTTCAACAATTTAAGAAACTACAACAAATTATGCAACATTCATCCCCCCGAGTGTTACGTATCATAGCAATGACACCAATTCGAACTAATAGCAACTAACGACTTCATAATGCTACTTCGAACTTCCACGGCTATCCTTGAGTACCTGCTCATTTCCCATGGTAGGGGAAATATCAGCCGAAGGGGTGAGATATCCAACAATATAAACAAGTGTATGATAAATAATATGCTAGGATTAAATCATACAAAATTATCACATCGCAATTAACACATCACAACAACTTCCCAATTAACAACAACACAAACTACTTCACAGTTAACAACAACATAATCATCAACGTAACAACTTAAATTAACACAACATAACAACAACTTAATAACAACATCGACTTATAACAACAATAACTATAGCGACAACAACTTATAGCAACAAAACTTATAACGACAACAACTCACAACAATAGCTTATAACAACAACAACCCACACCAATAGCAATTTATAGCAACAACAGCTTATATCAACAACATGCACAACGACAATCAATAAACAACGAAATAATACCAACAAATTTAATACGCGACTCAATATATGACTCAACTATGCAAATGCATGTGGTACCATTTGGAGCAGAAATCCCAACTTAAAATCATGTCAGGTTATCGAGGCACTCAACAAGGCATAAGCCTTAACGTGGTGCCATCAAGGCCAATGCATAAGCCTTCAACTTTCAACGTGGTGCCATCAAGGCCAACTTAATCATGCAATTTATGCTATGCGACCTCAACTTCAACAACAAATACACGACAATGCAACAACAACAACAACATACAACAACAACTTAAAATATGCATCAATGGCATCAACTTAGATCAACACTGGTCATTCGACCCACAACTTAATTCAATTTAATCAACATTGACATTAGGCATACAACTTCATCAACATATCAACAACAAGTTAGTAACAACAACAATTAAAGCAAACACTACAACAAATACTACACAATTTAACTATTACGAATCTACGCTTAAAACGTCTTGTTTACCACTAACGCTACTTATTTAGTAAACGTCTTCTACTAAATTAATTAATTAGATAACTACTTGATTTTCCATTGATAAGATGCTCGCTATATTCGACATACGCGATACCATTCCCATTCTTCAACCAACCAATAGTAACTACTCGCATATACGAGTTTCTCCAACAATTTCCAACTAATTCCGGTTAATTCCGGACAACTAACGGTTACAGCTTAAATTACTATTTCTACTTATTCGGCTTTATTTTTATTCACTGCTATCACTGTTAATTAATACTGCAATTTCTGTTAATTTTATAACACTATTATAACTACTTCCTTCTACTAAATTCACTATACTGCCATACTTCTATACTGCTAAAAATACTAGTTCCGTCAAATTATTGTTTTATGCTACAAACAGTTTTGCTGGCAATTATTAATCATACTAGTTGACTAAGCTTCAATTAATATATTTCTCTACCATTGTTATTATGCTACTAGTATATTAATTAATTAATATTACCAACTACATATATAAGTTATTCCATGTGACCTAATGAACCATGCTAGTAAACAACAAGAACTAAAGCCATAACACATATCTCACACGTAACAACATGTGGCCCCCACTTATGGATTGAGGCGCCCACCTCAAGTCCTTGAGAAGACCACATCCTCCCCAAAGCCATGGAGGCGCCCGCCTTCTCTTCCCAAGGCGCCCGCCATAGTGCCCACGTGGCAAAGCCACTTCCTCTCATCATCCTGGGGCGTCCGCCCCCAAGCTAGTGGTCCTCGTCTCAAAATTTCTCTTCTGCATCTACGTTTATGTTTCCTCTTCCAGTTTTCTTCGTCCCGTCAAGTTTTCTCCTTTAGAACGTTATCGATCCCCACGAATCACAACAATTAGTCTTATTATCATTAAATCCACAAAACTCAACTTAACAATCCATACTCACAGGAACAATCCATTCGGTTACATATTAACAACAAAATTAATATGAACAATCAACTCTCACATGACCAATTATATCGCTGTACTAACAACAACAATTCATGGCAGAATTTTATATAATCTTAACCCCCACATACGATTTATCATAAACACGTTTAGAGAGTTAGAATCCAACTCTTACCTTAGATCTGACGGTTGTTCTAACTCCGATCGAATTCCGATTTGGCTTTCCGGTCTACAATTCCTCTCACGACGGCAATTTCCTTCAAACCCTTATTCCTCTTTTCTTTCTCCCACGTACAACTTTTTCCCAAAAATCCTCACTAAACCCTTATAATTCTCCTTTTATATCTCTTATAATTAAATCCAACTTATAATAATAATAATAATAATAATAATAATAATAGTAATAGTAATAATAATAATAATAATATTATTTTGTTTCTACTTGGGCTTAATGTTCACACCTCCTCAATACTATTCACCACACAACAATTCAATTTAATTAAATAATGATCCCATATAATAATATTATTTCTAATATTATTTTCTACATTTTCTCATCCATCAATTAAATAACACCAACTCGCAAATAATATTCTAATAGTAATTCTCCGATTAAACCAACTAATCAACTAATACCCATAATGCGACTCTTCTCCGAATAATTCCAATTAAATCAATAATATCATCTTTAATGTTATTCTTCCGATCTATCCGACTTAATAATTCAAATACGCCTCTTAAGTAATAATATCGACAATCCAATTACTCCGATTAATTTTCCAACTTCGACAATTCCAATAGATAATTCCTTATATAATTTAATTAAATAATTAATTAAATTCGGGGTGTTACATCTTGCAATACCAAAGACAACAAAAAAGTTGTAGAATGGCTCATTGCAAAATTTAAGGCCATTATTTGTTCTCAATCTCTTGTCCTTTCTTCCAGTTTGATTTTCTATCAGAGTCTTCTAACTTTTGAAATTCTCAAAAGTTTCATCCTTAGTCTTTTGGATGAATACCCATAACTTTATGGAATAAACATCAACTATAGATAAAAATACCTTTCTCCTGAATGTGATGGACACCTTTCAGACCCCCAAATATCAGCATGGATGTAATTAAGAGATCCATGTGTTTTTTGTCTTCCTTTGTTAAACTTTACTCTGCAAGATTTTCCAAGTACACATGGTTCACAAAAATTCAGCTTTTTGACTTTGTCTCAACCAAGAAAATTTTGATTCCCCGATTAGACCAAACCTCTTTCACTAACATATCCTAATCTCATGTGCCAAATTTCTATCTTCGACAAAGGTTTCGTGGATGAACATTTTCCGAACCACTTACAACTTCATCCTCAATGGTACACATGTCCTGTTTCTTCACGCCTCTCAAGACTTCCTTCGACCCTTTCATGACTCTTAGGATATTTTTATCTCATTGGAAAATATATCCTTTCTTGTCGAATTTACCAAGAGAAATTAAAGTTCTCTTCAAACTAGGTACATACCTAAATTCAATCAACAACTTTATTGACTCATCATGGAACTTGAACCTCACAAATCTAACGCCTGCAATCTTGCAGGCTTTTTTGTTTCCAAGAAATACATATCCACCATCTTTTTCACGTAATTCATGGAAAAATTATTTACTTGGAGTCGTGTTCCAAGTGCACCCAGAATCTATAATCCACTCCTTACTTGAGTCGCTGCTTGAAACCACAAGAACATCAGATGAGTCAAAATCATCTTGAACAATAAATACATTGCCATTATCCTTACCTCCATGATATTTAAGGTGTTTAGGGCATACTTTTCTTGTATGCCCTCCTTCTTACAATGATAACATCGAATATCGGATGCCTCGCCACTATAAGACTTTGACTAACTTTTACCTTTCTTCTTGTTGAACTAATTATCATTTCACAATAATTTTCCTTTAATGGCCAAACCTTCACCAACCGTCAAAGGTTTATACTCATTTTGTTCATTTAAGTCCTTCGTGTTGGTTCTATTGATTGACAACAATTTTGGTAAAACATTCTGCTAAGAAATGCCTTGAAGTTTATTGAAGTAGCAGATGTCACAGCAGATGTCCTGACATGTGTAACTGACTTAAGTGCAGAATTTTTAGGAAGTCAGTTTGTTATTATGTGTGCTTCGATTAAGGAAGCTGGTGAAACGTCTTCAACTATATCTTTGGAGTTTTAATATCCTGGTTTCATGGAGAGAAGACAGGAGGCATTTAACACTTGTGAGTAAAGCAACCCTAGTTATTATCACTCTATTTAAAGGGTTGCAATCCTTATTTTGCAGTTGGCCGTTCTAGTTTAGGGAGTTTTAGTTTTTACCTTTGGTTGTTCATTGTTTTGATTATTAGTTGTTTATTGTGAGCCTCTCTTGTTAGTTACTTGAGAAGGACGTTTTTAAGTTGTTAGTTTTCAATCACCATAAGCCTTGAAGCAACCGTGATTGTGTGTCTTTGAAGAGTATCTCCAGTCTTTAGTTGTTTTTAGTATCACGAGTTGTGGTACTGAGGGAGTGAGCGGAGGATTCTCATATATAAGTGTGGTATCTTAGGTAGAAGGATCACTGGTGTCGACGCTAACCGAAAAATTTTGATTACGAACAAAACAATGAAGTCAACTTTATTTATTCTTAATGAGAAAAGGGAAAATATAGATAAAACCCAAGAAATGAAATGAAGGAAATGGTCATTGCAACCAAGAGATGCGGGTTCGGAAGTCGGTTATGTAAGGGGAAGGTATTAGCACCCCTCACATCCATCGTACTCGATGGGGCCCATTTAGTTCTAAGTGTGTTTGTGTGTTTAAAATTAAATTTGCAATCTTCTACTTATTATGCGATAAAAGAGAAATGAAAAGAGAAACATATTTTAATTTTTTGAAAGTGTGTTCGCCAAGATGTTAGAATCTCGTGCCTACATATTCCCCAAGTGTGATGGAAAAGTCAGAGCTTACGTAGTTCTCGGGATTCTAACAACTTGTGTGACAACTATTTATTTGATGTGAGAAATTGATGGTTATGACTTCCATAATGATGGTTCTTTGAGAAACAACCATCATATTATCACATCAAACAAATAGTTGTCACACAAGTTGTTTAAACACAAAAGTGACGAATAAGAAAAAAAAAAGAGAAAGAAAAAAGAATACGAAAAAAGAAAGATCACCAAAGATCTTTGATGAAAGATCAAAGCAAGAACAACCTTGTGTGACTTCCAAAGAAGAATAGGTGACTGCCGCCTCAAAGAGTATTGGTTCTCAAGACATCACGTCATCATTTGCAATTCCTCTTGGAAGTTGAATCAATCAATTAACCGAACATAGGAAATGGAGAACATCACGAAGAATGGGTTGGGTACAAATCAAAATTTGAGTCTTCTATCCTTTGTTTCATAAATCGTGAACCAGACCACATTACAACATTCAAAAGACCTAATTGAAGCAAGGTTTCTTTTGAAAGCATCCTACAGCAAAGTTGCGTTAACCTGACTCCTCAGTGTTTGCTAAATTCATTTGTGTTGATACCACGTTATCACATCGTTTTTTCACATCTTGAATTTTCAAACTACCATTGCATCCTCATCAGGATTTACCTTTTGTTTATAGAAATTTCATTTCAATAAATGATCTACTTTCAAATGTTTTGCATAATCATCGCATTAAAATTATCATTGTAAGATAACAATTTCATCTGCAAGTTTAGCACTTCACATCAAGAGAATTTTAGCAGTTGAAGAATTTCATCATCATCTTCGAGTTATCCCATCAGGGGAAAGCCATCTCTTCAAGAGTTGATCACAATCAGAGGCATTTTATTTTTCAGATTTCCAAGCATTAGGGCATGTCATCTTCAAGATCAACAGTTAGTGCCAAACTCATGTTGATCCGAACTTTTCAAGAACTCAACATTCTAGGGCATTCAGAGCCAAGACCTCTTCATCCTTTCAAAGTTGATCACAAACATATCGGTCCACGATCGTCAGTAATTTTTTAAACTTACAAGAAACGTCGTGAAGTTATGCTTGCAATATCCTGCCAAAGGACCACCTTCAGAATTCTTTCCCATTTCATCTTGCTTGTGACTCTCAGATGGAGCACTCATCCAAACATTCATATCAAATTTCTCAATCATACACGCATGCATTCATTAATCTTGCATTAAAACACGCATACCATTCATGGGGCATCCATCCATTGCATAAATAAACTCAAACTTTGCTCGGAATTTTCCGCTGAAAACCAAGCTCTACCATACAAAAATCCAATTCCTTTTGGCCACGTCCAAAAAACTATTTTCTGCATTGATCACTCATCATATGTATCATTTCATGTGCGTCAATCCACTGATTGAAGTCGTCATCATGTCACCCCTTTGTCAACCCACTGGTTGGATTTTATCAATTTGTATCAACCCACTAGTTGAAAGTAGTTTT
>CM038796.1:253775381-253856521 GCA_021764765.1 Vicia sativa | reverse complement strand
AAAAACCTACAATTAGAAGTAATAAGTTAAATAATATATTATAAACAAAACTAAATAAAAACATAATTAAACCAAAATACTAGAATAAATACTACTAATTATATAAAAAGGCATTGTTAAGGACCACAAAATCATGTACAAAATAACTACAATTTGGTCCTTAACATGTTCAACAAACTCAGTTTCTGTATTTGAATACATGATATTGTTCCATACATCCATGACATGTTCTTGTCTTACTGATTTGACGTACTCTACTCTTTACATTTCATGCTCACGGTTTTTAAAATATTGAGCGAACACAATAGATGAGATGCATTTGGGTACATATTCCATGGCATTCATCAATGCAAGTTCTCGATTACATCACAACCTTGATGGACATTTCTCTGAAGAGGATAACTATTTGACCTTCTCAAGTGCCCATGTGGAATTTTCCTCTTTTTCATGATCCAAATAGGCAAAGACAGCGAAAGCGTCAACCGTTGGCGTAACACCACCAATCTCAGCGGCGATAACAGTTACTGCATGATCAAAATGCACATAATCAAAGCTGAAACATGTTCAACATCTACAACATATATTAGGATGTAAAATAAAAAATTCTTACTTATTTGTCTTATATGTGCAATAAAAATTAACACCAAATGAAACATCAACAACCCAGCGAATCAAGATGTCTCGAAGATATCAACTACAATATCTCGGTTGTCCTTATTTCTAGTCCAACACATGTAATTTTCTTTATGAATAAGGCTCAATAACATTTGCATTACCTCTTTTGCCCGTTTGCATGTAGCTCTAGCTTTATACACTTGGTAATACTCGTGAGGTTTTGGATCTTTGTCTTTCAAAGCGGTAACTATGTACTCCCTCATCCCAAAATAAGTGTATTTGTAAAAACAAATTGTCCAAAAATAAGTGTCGCTTTTAGTTTTCAATGCAATTTTAGTTTTATCTCTCAATTATATCCTCTAATTAATACTCTTAATTCACTATTTCTCTCATCTTGCATTAATGATAATTTGAATACTCCAATAACCAATCATAATAGTTTGGTAAAATTGTTATTTTCTCTTTTATTTATCACATTTTCTTATTCTGTGTGAAAGTGTCAAGTATGTCAAATATTTTGAGACTGATGGAGTCCTTTGGAGCCATATTGTACTTCATGTCATTCACAAACTTTCTTTCATGATATTTTAGACGATTCAATATGTCATGTCCTTCTAAGTCCTTATCTAGTCTATGATTGAGCATCCCACATCTAACCATCACCTTTGAACCGGTACCACTTAGAATAAATCTCAGCCTAAACAGCTATTTAATCTCCATACTATAAATGTCATCAGATGAATTAGTGCTTTCAAATGCATTTTTTCTTTTGTAATTTCCTCCTCTCTCACAATCCATAATTAATTTATCCTTCCTCCATCATATTCCATTAGCAATTTTGGAATGAATAGTGACAACAATACTACCACCATGTGGTTTATCAGTAGACTGTGCTCATGTTTAAACTTCATTTTGGGAGTTTGTAAAATCTGTACAGGAATTCGTAGAAGTTGTTGGTTCTGGACCACACAAATAAATAATTTTTTCTACAGACATACCGAAAATATCAAACTTATGCAAAACTTTCGGATATCGACAATCTGAAATTCCTTGTAAATTTGGTTTTGTTTAAAAAAATTTAAAAAATTCTAGTATGTTTCTTTGGTTTCTGTAAAGTCACTAGAAATTTCAAAATTTTGAAAAACTCAAACAATTTTTCTGTTAAAACGCAAAATTTAATATCAGAAATTTCAATTTTCGCCTCTTAGCCAATGATAAATTTCTTCTTTTACAAATGTAATTTTTTAAGATAAATAGTAACAAGGACATTTTTAAGATTATGAAAAAATGGAGGGTGTAATTTTAGGAGTGGTAATTCTTTTATTACAAAAAAAGAAAGAAGTTTATTTAGTGACAAGTATTAAATAAATTTTAAATTACTAAAAATTAATTAGTAATTGAAGCTTTATCTAACCACTTGTTTAAATATTACAAAATTCATTTAATTACATTTTCAAATATTATTAAATTTCAATTATATATGTAATATAGTGGTAGAAGAAGAATGTTAATAAAACTCACCATTATTTGTACATATACATACTATAATTGAAAACTAAAAAAATGTGACATTACATATTATGCTTTTGAATTTCAATGATAAATCTCTAACTTCCTTCTGTTCTTGATATAGAGTTGTCTCAGTGGTTTTAAGTATGTCATCACTTTAAATATTTCAAAGTAAAGTATATTTCACGTTCCAAATGAGCACTTTAATAAGCCACAACATTCTAAAACTCAGTATAATTATATCCAAAGCTTTTGAGAGATATATGTGCTAGATACAGTTCAAAATAGTAACTCAGAATTGCTAAACATAGCTGACATCAAAGAAAAAGTAATTACTATTATAGTGGAAGTGAATACAGAGACATTAAGAACTGAAGTTGGCCTATTATATTATGCAGTGGCTGCTTTGAAAATGGACTGTTAGTTCAATTTTACTTTAACAACAAAAGTGAAAACTGGATAATTAACATTAAAAAGGACATAGAAGATCATTCTATTCTGTGAAGGACAAAATTCCAACTCCACCATCAGTTAACATTGAAATGCCACATAAGTATTTCAAATCAACCATTACTAGTGAGTTATAAGCCTGGTTCCAGCGGAAAGCGTCTAATAGGTCAGTCCATCGGTTCAATCCAGTCAATCTCCACATCCGGGATGTGACTAATTGTATAACGCTCCCTCCCTCCTTTTGTACTTCTCGAAACTAATGGACAATTACGAATGAACAAAAGAAAGCGGAACCCCACTCCTCTGGCAAGTGCTCAAGACTAGGGCAGTTATCAATAGATATATCAACTTCAGATGTGAATTGGAAAACCCCAATCTTCTCTTGTAGCTATCAATTTAGGACAATTAGATAACCCAAGATTGGTCAAGTTGGAAGGAAAAAATCCCATAGGAAACGATTCTAATTCTGGACAATCCTGGAAGAATAGATGTTTAAGATTGGTGAACAAGTGTAGTGAAGTAGGCAAGGAGGAGGACTTCCATCCTGTTATTGAAAGATAACGAGAGAATTATAACAACACAAATCAATTGAGGACATTCTACAAAGTCTTTGAAATCCAACTGCAACTCTTCCAGATTGGGATTGTTGATTAGATGTTCCACGGAGAACTCAACATACTGATTATTACCCAGGACAAACGTTTTCAAGTTGGGTGGAAACTCATTTATCAAAATCCGCTTACAATTCCCCAGATTCAACTCTATGATTTTATCATAATTGGGAATTGACGTCCACATTTCGCAATCCCCAATGATCAATTTCTGTAATGAAGGCATGTGTTGAGGCAGCGCCCTTTTCAATTTGGGACAATCAGTTATATCAAGCTCTTTAAGTAAAATCCTTCAATACATAACCATTCCTCCCAATTCTTCATGTACCAAAGTGTAAGAGATACTAAGTTGGGTAAATGACAACCACTTACCCAATTTGGAAATCTATTACCTTTGTACTTATGATGTGAGCCTCTTCAAGTTGCAATTTGGTTCAAGAGCCTCCAAGACAGACACATAGCTTTCAACTGATTGATCCATCCATATCTTCTCTTCCGCCTTCAAATGTCATCTCTATTTCTTCCAAATACTTCTTATCTTTCAAAATTCTTGTTGTAACATCTAGATGGTTTAGTTTTTCCAACCCTTTGATATGAATTCCTCCACGAAGATGGTTTAGTTTTTCCAACTCCTTAAGATCAGATCCATTCTTCACTATAAAATGAGACAAGGTCTGGAGATTGCTTAGACTTCCTATATTCTTTGGCATCTTCTTTATAGAATTGGGAAGTTCAAGATGAGCGTAAATTGATGAGATTGGAAAAACTTGAAGGGAGCTCAGTCAATTGATCACAGCCACAACAAGAGTGTTTGCAAATTACTCAACGTACAAATGGTGTTAGGTAAGCTTGAAATGTGATTATGAGAAAGGTCTAGATAACGCAAAAGCTTTAAATTGCTTATCTGATCAAATACCTCTGAGATGCCGCAACCATATATTGATAATATTCGCAAATATTTTAGTCTTGAAAATATATCATGTTGCACACTGTTGCTTGTCAACATAGAATAATGGCCTTTTAGTATCAGACTACGTAGTCCTTTAAGCTCACAAATTGGCTCTGGTCTTATCAACACACGTACCATATAATGGAAGAGACCACCACCGCGTGGCGTGTTCTTTAGGGATACCTTCCATCTTAGCATCACCTATTACAAACAAAATTCTCCTAACACTGATTTAGCTAAATCCTTCACAAGTCATGCATGTCAAAGTAACCATTATAAGTTGATTGTAGGAAGTAACCGTAATAAGTTGATTGTTGGAAAATGAAATTGACTCAAGATCACCAAAATTTTCATTACCCAACTCTTCTTCACTTTTTCTTGTCTAACACTTCAACAAACCTTCAGCCATCAAAGCTTGATTAATTCATCTTTGAAAAGATTGACCTTTGGGAAATATAGAACAAAATGAAAAACAACGCTTTAAATTGGAAGGAGATTATGGTAACTCAATCTTAACACGAGTTAACGTTGTTTTCCCTATCGATAAGCATACATATCGGTCTCAATATCTTCATCCACTCATGTTCGGAGAATTTTTTCCGAAGAGTTGGCCAAGTGTTTTTATAGCTAAAGGCAATCCTCCACACTTTTCAACTATTTTTTGCCAATTGATTCAAGTTGGATTCTCCACACATTTTGCCATAAAGCATGTGTCACAAATAAGCTCCAACAATCACTTTTGTCCAATTTCTGTAAATAAAATAATTTGGTGGATTTCAAAACCTTTGCTACCTCCTTGTCACGAGTTGTTACTATAATCTTACTTCCATGAGATCCATGGTTAAAAGGAAGAAGTAACTGCTCCCAACAATCTGCATTCCCGTTCCAGATATCATCTAAAACAAGCAAATATTTTTTGCCTTTAAGTATGCCTTGCAGACTCTCTTGAAGTGAATTGAGACTAGATTCATCATCTACTTGAGAATGAAATGATTTGAGAATTTCTTTGGTGAGTCCAACAACATCAAAAGATTCTGAAACATAAACCCATGCTTTAAGTTCAAAATGATCCTCAATCCTACTGTCATTGTACACAAACTTAGCAAAGGTGGTCTTGCCCATCCCACCCAGACCCACTATGCTACATACATGTGTTTGGTTGCCAGTGTTATTGTTTGCAAGTAAAAATTTGACCATTTCATCTTTCTCATCATCTCTACCATATATCTGGGATGCATCCACCAAATACGTAGTTGGTAGTCTTTCTGAAAATTTCGATCGACTCCATCTCCATTATAACCACTCACTCTTATTCTCAGTTGCAGCTTATCCTTCTGCTCTGAAGAATCTAGGCTCTCTATCAACTCTTTGAGCCTAGATTTAAATGGATTAATAAAAGTTGGAATGAAGTTGAAAATAGTGCTGGTAGATGGTTGAGATTCGACTCTAATCTTCTTCAATGGCATATCGGTGTCAATCTCATCCAAGAGTTGGTCAGCCTCATACATAGCATGTTTAACATCGCCAAGCCACTTCTTGACGTTTGGGATTTGGTATTGTTTAATCTCTGCATCATCCAACACTTGGTTGATAGACTCGAGTGTAGACTCAAGTTCCTCAACCAAGTTGTCAACCCTCTACGGAAATAATCGGTGAAATTAGTTGAAGCCAACCTATCAAAACCACTTGAAAGAAAGACCCAAGAAATGCTCCAGCAACAACTTCTGCCATGACTTTTCTGTAACATAGAATATATTATTTGAGATATGAGTTTCATGCACAATATTGAGAGGCTAATTATGTAGCAATAATATTTTCTTTGAATAATTCACTTGAAACATGAATAAACATTTCTTAGGAGTAAAAAACCATTAAACACGATTTAAAATTTACACATGAACAATCTAAAGTGTCAACCAATAATTTAATTCAAAATCTAAAGTAGAAAGTTATTCACTAAAAAGATTTAGAAAGAGAAGATATTTACATGTAACTTGCAAGTGTAGTGTGAGTAACTAATATGAGCTTACGATCTCTTCATGAAACACAACCTGAGAATGAATGTAAAAATAAGAGTGAGATTTAGAAAATTAGAAGCAACACAAAATAAAAATCTAAAATAGAAAATAATTCACTAAAAAAAAGTATAAAAAAAACATTTAGAAAGAGGAATAAATGTTACCTATAAACAAACTGAGATTATGAAAATTAGATCCAACAACAAGTTAGAGGAACTAATTGACTGAGAGTGTTATGTTCTCAATACTTTTTAATTTATTTATTTAAAATAATAATAATTTGAGCATACAAAATATATAAAAAAACACGGATTAAATTCATAGTACATCAAAAGTTAGTACAGTTTTTTATTTAAATAACCATGTTTTCAAATTATTTCTTCAACTAACTATTTTCAATTTATTTGTTGCATAAAGGACGTGTGACTACTTATTGCGCATACATTCTAATTTAGCCTAAAACATTATTGGTTATGGTGCATGATCATGTGCTATGTCATTGATAATGGTGCATGCCACTGGCTACTATATTATTTTATTTTGTTTTTAATTATTTTAACAACAAAAATAATAATAAAAAATATTAAATAGAATAATTAAATTATAATATTATTTTATAAAAATTATATATTTGTATCTTAATTTTGACCTAAGATATCACATATGCATCATTGCATCTCTAAACAAAATACAAAATAACATGCGTGTTTGCTCCTTGTGCCAAAAGGGTTTGAAGCAAGAGGACTTCATCGATACAAATCTTGATGAACGGGGTTTTGATTAAAAAGAGGATCATGAGCTTTTGGCTCGGTGATTGACCTCCAAGGTTTGAAGCATGGTTCAAAGAATTATCAAATGAATGAAAATATTATCTTTATTTTAATTTCTCTTAGCTTTTTAGTATTGTTTTTCTCCTTTCCTACTACAAACCCTAGTTTATAAATTTGATAGGACTTGTTTCTTAGCGAGTCGTCTATTTATATTTTTTTAAATAATAAATAGGTATCTTATGAAACTGAATGAGAATAGTATTTTTCTTTAGCTTTAGCTTACTACCTCATCATATGTGTGATCTTTACTTGAGTTGTTGCTCATTCTATGGAATCGATCTTTTCCCTAACTTGGAGTAATAGAAACTTTTAAAGTAGTTGTATTCTCTTGAAAGTTTTTCAAGATAAGATTCATATAAGAGAGAACTTGCATAAGAGGAGGGTGTTAGTGGATCCATTAGGTATCTTGTGTCTATTGTGTAAGGGTTTATCTAGTTTTTTTTGCAACATGCGGAACAAGTGCATCTGTTTAGTATAAAAAATTTGGTGGTTGGGGTTGTAGTTAGCTCTTTAAGAACCTTAACTCTTTTAAAGGTGTTTTGGTTATTGTGAAGTTTGTTCAAGATAAGAGGTGGTTTTAGGATTTAATATTCGATAGTGTGGTTGCTAAGAAAATCTCGAGAATAATATTGAGTTATGCGGTTGTCGACTAGTGTAAATGATGTGGAAGATAAGACCATTTTCATTTCATGGAATTGAAAATCTTGGTAGGTCTCTGGAAACTCTTGTGTTTATCCTTACGCTTAAGAACCCTATTATTTGTTTGAGTAAATAGCAGTTAGAGTCTTTGACCTTACGGTGGTGATTTCTTGGTGGTTTTGAAGGATTTTTCTATTGATGTTGGTTTCTTTTGGTGAGTTTTAGCCTTTTCCCATTTGCTGGTGTTTGCATATTGTCACTCAATGAAGTTTATTGATTCAACTTTCTCTCTTTTTTGGACCAATAGTTTTGTATTTTCCTATCTTGGAACTTAACTTACCTTTTTGTTTGTTCTTCTTTGGTCGTTCTTGTTTTGTTGTTCTTGTATTCTCGGTATAGTATATATTGTGCCAACTTTAGTTCGCTCGGTGTACTTCTAGGGCCTTTAGTTGTCGATAAAAAAATAGAATGAGACTATTTTTTACTGGTTATTTTATTTGAGCGATACACTAATGGATGACACCTTTTTTCATCAGTTTGTTTGTATGCTTAAACCAACCAACCTATTTTTATGATTCCTAATCAAATTGATCAACTCAATTCCAATTATATCAATTATACTTGCTAAAAGTAAAATACATGAAAAATCTTTATTGTGTAGGGTTGTTAGAAGTGTTTGTGGTGTTGTGTGTGTTAGAGCAAGCGGGCCTTGGGATGGTGAGAAGCTTTGTATATGTTTGCATAATGAATTGGATTCTTTCAACCTCGAGTTGAGGTATTTATTAGAAATATCTAGACCGGACCTCAAGCAATAGAGTAATCACCGCTTGAGAATGTTGGGAGTGGAAAACTAATTCCCCATTATTCTGGAGAATGTGATCTTTCGCTTTTTGACTTCCCTATCATGATCGTTGTGGACTAGGACACATTATCACTCACATTATCGTCAATCGGGCGTATCACACATAGAGTGGGAGATAAAATTAAGAAATGAGATCACATCCCAATAAATGTGAGACCATGGAGTCTCGCATGATGATGTTCCACCTCGCACGTTCGAGAGTTGGGATGCCTTCTCCGGGGATCTTTACTCTTATTCCAATACTCAGTCCCTCAAGCACAATGTCTTAATAAAAAGCATGATGCCTGTTAGATGAGACTTTGATTTGAGTCCTTCGGGTGAAACTCTTTATAGAGTCCCTTAAAATAAACTTTAAGTTGATTCCTTGTGGAGAGAGTTTAAGTTGAGTCTCTTAAGCATGACCTTAAGTTGCGTCCCTCAGGTGAGACTTTAAGTTGAGTCCTTCATGCTAGACTTTGATTTGATTCCTCATGCAAGGCTTTAAGTTGTGTCCATTAGGAGAGACTTTGATTTGACTCCCTCGGATAATATCTTAAGTTGACTTTCTCATTAGAGACTCTTAGTAAAATCCCTTAGGCGAGACCTTAAGTTAAGTCCCTCAAGCGAGACTTTGAGTTGTTGGTTTATGCTCCATAGGGGATAGTTACATAGAATTTAGTATTTATATTAGCCCCGGGTCCATCAAGGATCTTTCAAGGAAATCCAACATTTGTGTTGCTCCTTAAGGGCGACATCATTTATGGCAAAAATGATCCTCCTTTGAAACTCCAACATTTAGAGTATATTTTGGAGGGTGGCAAGGATATTCGTGTGGAAATCCAACATTCATGTTAACTTAGGAACAAAATAACCAATTGTAAATAACAATAAGGTTTTCAAAGAGATTCCTAAATTGACAGACCAAATATACTTTGTCTTTAAACACATAACCAAAAAAATTAATTATAGTAATATCACAGGTTAATTGAGTTCCACATTTTGGGGATGAGTCGTCCACTAGCTCTTCAATCTTGTAGGTTCCGTGAGGTAGTTTAAGACATATGTGGTATGGTCCTTTCTATCTAGGTTATAGTTTCCCCCCACTGGACGGGAACAACATGTATAAGTACTAGTTCTCCCTCATGCATTTCCATCAATTGCACATCTTATCACTGCCTCATTCTCTTTCGTATTATGTGAGACGCATACCAAATGGGTGTGTCGATTTCAATATGTAGCATGATGTCCTCTTAGTATACCATTAAGAATGGAGTCTATATAGTGGTTAGCGGGGGTTCAAATGTCCTCTTCGTATACCATTAAGAACGAAGTCTATATAGTGGTTAACTGAGGGGTTCAAATAGTTCCACCGTCCAATACAACATCCTTTCTTCTAGACATGGCTTCTTCAAGACCTCTTGAATGTGGTTGATGGTTTTCACGATAACCTAATGCCACTTAAAATAGGGTATGAGTTTTCTTGTAGCTATCCGACCACCAAGTCAAGTCTTTCGAAATTTTGATATTGGGCAACTCCCTTACTCAATTTGTTCACAAAATGGACATGTTGCTCATCTATATATATATATATATATATATATATATATATATATATATCTTGGGCGAGCATCAAACTCATCGCGGTGGGTCATGAACAAATAGAGGTAGAAAGGTGAACCTCTATTAGTCGAGTCAAGATGGGCAACAATGCGGGAAGACCTTGAATTTTGGGAATGCCTCGTCGCACTCACTCGTCCATGTGCACATCTCCTTTTTTTTCAAAGTGGCAAATAAATGAAAAAGCATTATCATCTGCACAAGAAAGGAAACAAGATGGGGAAGATAAAAGACACCTTAGTTGTTGAACCTCTTTAACATTCATAAGGATTCTCATGTCAATGATGTTCTGATACTTATTTGGGTTCACATTGATACCTCTAATTGTTAACATAAAACCTAGAAAGTTGCTCTCTTGTATGCAAAATAAGCACTTAGCAGGCACATGTTGTAGTTTCTGATTGCCTCCAAGATATCTTACGGGTTTTCTAGTAGCTCTTCCCTTCTAAGGTCTATATTATCATGTCATCAATGTATACCTCTAATTTTTGCCCTATCATTTTTAGAACACTTTAGTCCACGAGTCTTTGTTAAGTGGCTCCTAAGTTCTTTACCCCGAATGGTATGGCATTGTAACAATAATTTATGAGATTGGAGATGAATGTTTTCTTGGGTGCGCCTATATTATCCATCTAGATCTGATTGTAGCCAAAATAAGCATCCATGAAAATCAACTTATAAGCTTGAGGATCTTTCAATGAGACGAAATATGTAGGGTAAGGAACTTACTGTCAATGAATTCAACACATATGCACCATTTATTTGATGACTTCCACACTAGTATAGGTATTTTACATCAATTATAAATCTGTATCTTCTCACCTTCTATACTACTTCATTGATAGTCATTTTCTTCTCCTCGTCTACCTAGTGTTTTCTCTAAGATCGTTTCTTTACTATGAGGTCAATGGCGAGGCGGTGGAAGGCCACTCTTGTATCTATTCATGGAATATTAGAAGATTCATGGGCTAACAAGTATATGTTCCTCCTTAGTAGGGAGACCAACTATTCCTCCTTAGAAATAGATAAAGAGGTGCCTAGCTTGGTGACATGATGTTCCAAGGGATCATTCTAGACTTTTTTTCCTTCGTGGGAGTGAGCCTTTCATTTTTGGTAAATAATCTAAGGTTCCATCTTTTGACATCTTCCTCTCGTGTTTCTAGCTTAGGGGCATTGTCTGCGGTGACGTGCTCCCTTATTATTTCCAAGTTGTTTTGATAAAAATCTTGGGGGACCTCCTGGTGCCACCAAACTAATCAAACTCACGCATTAGGTAACAAATACTCTGGCTTAATTGAAGGGTAGACATGACTGTCCCTAGAAGTTGAAGGTTTCCTCTGATGGCGTTGTATGGAACAACACATCCACCACAAGATACTTTACTCTATTTTTTTTGGTACTTTCCTAAGAGCCTAATGTTGTTTCAATTGTTAAGTAACCCTTTACTTATACATGTTTATCTGACAGATCAACCCAAGAACCTTGGAATGCTCTGATGTTGTCTGGGTCAAGCTATATCCCTTGGATTGTGCTCCAGAATAAGACATTTTTCGAGCTTTTAAGGTCGATTGATACTCGCTTTATATCCCATCATAATATTGCACCATCATGACTGTGGGATCATTGTAGTGAGGGATAATTCTAGTGTCTTCTTTATTGGAGATGGTGATTTTGGATTTTCGCTCTCTCCCACGGTTTCAATGATGTTATCGAATATGATAGTTGCCGTAAAAACCTATCTGGCATACTTCCTCATGGAGGAACTAAAATCTCCTCTGTCGGTGAAGCTTCCAACAATGGTGTTGATAATTGTCTTGGAACTTTGTTTAAGAAACCTCCATGGGAAAGGTGGAAAAAATGAAGGAAGAGTAATGATAACTGTGACTCAAATCAGTTTTAACAGACCCTATGATTGGCGCCAATTGTACTCACTAAAAGTACAATACGAACAATCCCTTGTTGTATAGGACTGTCAGAGGTGTTTAGGGTTGTTGTGCGTTAGATCATACTCACGCAAGGATAATGAGAAGCTTTATGTGTAGTATTTTACGTAATAAATTGGATCTCATTTCAACCGAGGGGTTAAGGTATTTATAAGAATCGTAGGCAAGTCAATTCTCTATTATTCAAGGAATGCGGCTTTCTCTTTTGACTTCCTTTTAAACCGTTGTGGACTAGGACATGTCATCTCCACGTTCTCACGAATCAGGTGAGCCACACATGAAATGGGCATTCTAATCAAGAAATGAGCACACATCTCGATGAAAAGGCAATCAAAAAGTCTCTCGCGTGGGTGACGTTCCTTCTTATTTTAGAGTTTTGACATCTTTTCTAAGGATTTTACACTTATACTAGTACACCACCTTCTATTTTTCAACAATTAATAAAACTTAATTAATAAATTATCTATCGGAAGATATTTAACACTTTTATTAAGGTATCCAAAATATCAACAAACAATATTAATATTTTTCGAAATTTGTTATTAGTAATAATACTAATATGAAAAGAAAAAAATTTAATTATATACTCTTAAAATTATCGATAAAAGGATTACTTTTAAAAAGATGTTTTATTTAAAATTTATTATATTTTTTTGAAGTGATTGTGAGCCTATTTGTTTCAGTATTTTTTAAATAATTTTTATAATATTATATATTTTTGTTTAAAAAAAATTTACAAATAATTTTTAATAAAAATTGTAAATATAAATATGATTTGAATATTTACTTTTAAAATATTATTTTAGACATTTTATTATAATTTTTTTAGATATTATAATTTTTAAAAACCATTTAATTTTGAATTTTTTTTATATAGTTTTTTATTAAAAAAATATTTTTGAATTGTTTTTGAAACAATTGCAATATAAACCGTCTATTGATTCGATAATACAAATTTATGTTATTATTTTCAAAATCAATCTTTCAATTTATAAAAATGAATTTAAAAAAACTCTTAATATTTTAAAAATATATAAAAACCATTTAAAAAAATTAAAGTTAAAAGAAATAGGCCTATATCTTCTTTTAATTTCTCATGGATAAGAATCTATACAAAAAAGTCTTAGTCAAATGTTTAATATTTTTTAATAAAAAATATAGATCAAAAGTAGTATTCTGATTATAAATAATGAAATGTTATTTTCTTTATAATATAAATTTTTTTGAAGTGCGAAAAATTACAAGCAGCAATATAAATCATAAAAACATCATTAATAATTAGTTAAGAAAGCAATTATATTAAAAACTTTTAACTTTTCAACAAAATGTAAAGTATATTTTTTTCAATTTTTAAAAAGTTTAAAAAGCAATCATATTAATGACAGTGACAATATAAACAATATTTTTAAAGTTAGCCACAATTATCTTACAAAATTAATTACATTTTTTAGTTTATTTAAATATTCTAGATTAATATTAATTTTCACAAGAAGAAAGTAATATTACGGTGGATTTGGAATTTGTACTCCTATTATTATGCCTTTATATTCTCAAATTAAAGATGCGTCTCATTTTTATTTAAATATATTAAATAATTATAGTTTATATTTACTTTTGATAATTGAATAAATATATACTTTTAATAAAATAAAACAAAAATTCAATTAATTTAAATTGAATTTGATTGTAAGAAAATAAAAGAAATATTTACAGAAAAAAAGAAATATATTACCCGTAAATATGTGAGGAGATTATAATCTCTAGAGAATTGGAAAATGAATATAAAAATTAGGATAAGATCTAAACAATTAGAGGTGACACAATTAAAATATGAAGTAAAAAATTATTCACTAAAAAAGAATAAAAGAAAGGAAATTACCTATAATTATACTTGTAAGTAACCAAGTGAGGATGATATCTTCTAGAAAAGAGATCTTGATAATACTAATATTTAGAAAAATAGAGACAACACAATTATGTAAGGTAAGAGATCTGAGAATATATTTAGAGATTGGAAAAGAAAGTGTAATGTAATGAGAAAAAGGTTTAGAGGGCAGAGAAAGTATGATAAAGATGAAGAAGTTTAAAATGGAAGAAGATGAGAAAGAAATAGGAAATGATTGAGCTACTTCCCATCAACGTCCAATGCAACTTCCCACCACTTGTTAGGAAAGGAAGTGGAGTAAAGCAGTCTCGGTGTGTAAGACTTTATAATAAAAAAAGAAGTCCGTCATTGATTAGAAAATAAAATTATACCTTTATTCCTAATTATAAGATTCTCTTGAGTTTTTTTTGTCCTAACCCTCTAACCCTCTTCAACTCTAAAGTATATTATATATTTATCATGTAATGCTTTTCTTTCAACTCTAAAGTATATTATATATTTATCATGTAATGCTTTTCTTTTACAAATAATAGAATCTTTCAAAATAGTATTAGGGGTGCTTCAATCCGTTTACAAAAGTCACTAGTAAAATTTAGAAGAGTAAACCTTCTTAATCAAATGAAATTTGACCAAAATAAAACAACGAAGTTTGTAAAACTCGTAAAAATTATATTTGATTAAAGAAATATTTTCTATTCTAGTCCACTTCAAACCTTCAATTTGATCTCTCAAAATAAATTAGATAAGCTAAAATTAACTCCTTTAAATATTACTTCATAAAATTCCCCCAGGATCATAATCAAAACCACACCAATTCAAAATATTGTTCCAAACCAACTTTAAAAACAAACAGTCCAACATAATATTATTTAACGATTCTTTCTTCGGAATAAAAACATAAAGCGATCGTTGAAATTAAGACTAACTCCCCTACGAAATAAATTGTCCACGGTAGGAGTCTATTCGACAAACATCTCTACCCGAGCGCTTTGATTACGTAAGCGAGCCTTCTAAATCGATTCAATCACCGCGATAGTTCCTTCGCAAGCAACAATACTACAATTATCAGAAAATAAAATTTTGAACCCGCTCTTTTTCGAATAACCATCGTTTACTTCCGGAACCCACACCACAACGTCATCCTTGACTCTGTCCAGAAAAACTCCAGCCATCACCTTCTTTAGCTCCAAAAAATTGGGAATGGTGCCTTAGTCTCTACAACGTAACTTTAAGAGTTACGATATCGACTTGTTAGTCCCCAGCGGCGCCAAAACTTGATCGCGACTTTATCGTCTTATAGCATCTAGACCCAAGTATCTGATCCTATCGTAGATTTAAAGATTATCGAATCCCAAGGGACTAAATCTAAGGCTAATGATGTAAATAATTGGGGTTTTAGGGAACCTAACTAATTGTAATCTAGTTTAGATTCAAGGGAAAAGTATCGGTATGTAACGTTGGACTTCGGGGATTTTAGCAACTCATTGACTCAAACTCGTAAGTGTTTCAGTAGGAAATATTTATTTGAAAACCCTCTTCTCACACTCTTGTGTTTATTGATTCAGATCCTATAATCAAATCTAAGTGAGTGCTCTCGCTGTTTCAATTAGAGTTTAAAAATAGTTTTTGAAAATAATTAAAACCTAATCAACTTAAAAGCGCTCTCATTATTTTTAAGTTAATGCTCAATTACTAATGTCCGATTATTATCTCAAACTCTCGCTTTATTGATCTAACTTCTAGTTTGTATTTTCTCGTAACAAAATAGTTGCATTAGGAACTAGTAATCAAACAGAAAGTCAATCTTTTTAAAATGGAATAAATCGAATGACGTTTACTACACGTGTAGGCTATATGACCTTACATATATAACTAAATTTAGCCTAGCATGTTAAGCGATTGGTATAAGCGCTTGATGATAAACAAACAGTTCAGATAAAACATACATTTCAGATAAATCAGGCATAAAATAAATAAACCAATAAATAAATAAATAAATAAATAAACAAAAATAAATAAGCCAATAAATAAATTAATTAAAATAAACCTAAAAATAAAAGGCAGAATATTTGGCAAGTTCCAGGAGTCTCCCACAAGTCGATGAGATCTGCCCTTCGTTGTCCGAAAATCAAATGCGATGAAAGAAATTAAAAAGGCGCAATTCCAACGTAAGGTTAGAATTGGCAAAGGTTCGCAGCAATCCCTGATATGGAAATTGCTAAGATAAAAGAAAGCAAATAACTAATAAATTGAAACTGGAAATAAAATCAATGTTGGAAATAAAATTGGCAGCGTAACGGTATAAAATTGCAGAAGAAAAAAGTGGTTTGGATCGAAGACTGAAGGTCTATTTATAGAGGTAGTTTAGGGTTTGCGTAATGGTATTGCAAGTTCCTTGGTGAGGAAGTCTTGCCTCCTGGTCCGTGACGGTCACTACAGCCTCTAGGGCTTACGTGTAACGGTCGTTACACCCTTGGGCTTGGTGAGGAGGCGCGTGGAAGTGGGCTGGGCCTGCTTCCTTATTAATTCTTTAGCTTTTTGCTTCTTTTACACCCCCACTTCTTGTCATACACCCCATACTTGCATAAATACTTCTATTTTGTGAACTTTGAGTATGATTTATCCGTCTTTTCTCGACTTTCTTCGCATATGCCTTATAATTGGTAAAAACCTGAAAACATAGAAAATACCGACATAATACGAATAAAGAGTAATTTAATTAATTAAAATACGGATAAAAATCATATAAATTGATCTAAATAATCGATACATTTACGTGTTATTAGTGGGCGTACACTATGAAAAACCCAAAATACCTTTTACAAAATCGAAAATTTATTTCCGGTACGCACCATTTTCCGTAATTTTTGAGGAAACCGAAATTTATTTACGGTGTACTCTAGGAAATAAACTTACGTTCGGGCACGACAGTATGCAAAATAATTAACTATAATAGATTTAGATTTTACATTTGTGATTCAAATTAAAACCATGCAATATTTAAATCGAATTTGCACCCAAAAATGTTATGCAAAATAAATTTTATAATAATAGTATTCATAATACATATCCGGTACAATAGGAAATAAAAAAAACAAAGTCAAAATACAATCAAAATGAACTACTGCGTATGGCGGGCGACTGTCACCCTCGAGGCGTTCCTTCGATACCTCCTGTAGACTAGGGAACCCTGAGCCTCTGCCATAATGGCCTCCAAAACGCCTCTAACATCGGACTCGTCAGGAAACAGCCCTCTGTCGATGTCATCCCTAGCAAGCTCCATGATACGGCGGCATCTAGGAAACACGTCCTAGGGATGATCCCTCGTCGTCTGCTCCTCCTCCGGATCTCGATGCGCCCGATCCGAGTGGGTCCCCTAGAGCCTCGTATCGGTATGAATGGGAAATCACGAAGAACCACAACATGTAACCGTCACAGCGTAACTCGGTCGTCTGGAGCCACGATACCCGGCCTCCTAAGGGGCGAGATGACTCTCAAGATCAACAAAATTCTCATCCATCTCCCTCATCTTCACTATCGGAGGAGGCGGATAAAGTAGGATGCCGATGAATCGTATGAGTATACCTAATGACGCATCACTCGCTCGAGACATATAGACAATGATCTTTAAGTACCACAGACGAACCAACACGTAAATAAATCTCATCAAAAGCGATCGTCTCGCGGTGGTCGGCGTAGGCAGCGAAGTGGATGTCCTTGTGCACAATCTAGTCGAATGGCGATACATAAGTGTCGTCTGGTTGGCTCTGACTCATATACACATGCACGAGGCATCCTCGTTATAACCATCAACAAATGTCCATCTTCAAATCAGGAAGTACTATGGATTCATCCCGAAATATCAAAATTATATCGATTAGTTTCAAAATAAAAAATTTAAAAAGAATCTAAGAGAAATTTTTATCTAAGTCAAAGAGTCATGTTGGTGATGCGTCTTCCACCTAGTGCCTCTATCAACTTGGTATACAAGTAAACCAAGCACGCAACCCCTCAGTTTCACCCACTGACCTGCTCTAAATCAGCAAAGAATTTGAGGTACATGACGTCAGTGTAGGTGGCACCGGTGTCCACAAATATCTGGGTCCCAACAAGATACAAGAGGTATGCTCTCATGACATTCTCCATGTGAAGTGTAACCTGCTCGGGATCACCATCAGCAGCAGTAACACGCGCAACCTCATCATCAAAAACAATCTTCAGCCAGCTATACCTTATGTGGCTGCCACGTGTCTTATCAACCTCCTGCAGGGCCTCCTCCACGATAACCCCAGTCTCTCAACCAACATCTCAATTGCTCTTCGAACTTCTCTGATCCAAAACCGCCTCCGATCGGGTGAAGCGGACAAGCGGCGTCATCAAGTATGATCGTCATCTCCTGTGTAGATAAACGAAGGCGTCTCATCGTGTCATCTCTCTACAAAAGCCTTGGTCATCCCCAATTGACCACTATATCCATAGAAAATCAAGTCTTTCAACCTGTAGTCGGTACATATCATCAAACCATGGCTCGATGGGAGGTTAGCTTGCGATCTTCCTCCCATGGTTGATGACCTTTAGTGTATCTCGATCCGCAAGAAAAACATTGTTAGAATTCATAATATTATTCATAAAACAACATAATTAATAAATGAAAGATAAATGTAAATTCGTATCTCTCCATCTCATAAATGTCTAGCGACATGGGTGGGATAATGCGAAACACGGATAAGTCAAAAGGCCCCCTTCAAAGACTTGAGGGACCTCTAGTACATCGGTACCGCCTCTGTGACTGCAGTGGTACTTGACATCACGGGGTGTAGCGGGAGTAGGATCGGATCTCACCTCATACGGCCCGTCGTGGCGGATGTGGATCCTCTCATAAATCCTCGATGGTGAGGATGGTGACGATGCGTCTACGGTATGGCGGCGAGGGAGAGGGATGGACCGAAGACTCATATGCCTCTGGGAGGAAGAAGTATAAGGTGCGAATTAGAAGGAAGCGGGCGTGCCTCGGACGCCTTTGTCCGGATGTCGACGGAGCCTGCGTGGCCTGAGTCCTCGGAGGTCATGTGGCATGACTCCTCTCTCTCTGTAAAGAAGCATGTCGTGTAACCCGACCATGCCTCAAACGATCGTCTCGCTGGACATATCACCTATAAGTAAGACCCAAACGTTAGCACATGACTCGACTCACAGAGGAAAAAATGAAAAAAAATTATGCAGACAGATACCAGAAATTTATTTCCGGTTTTGTTGATCACATAAAACCGGAAATAAACTTCCAGTTTCCTCTACGAAACAAAACAACGGAAACCACCAACCCAAACTCCAAAATGCCTCAAACTAAACAGATTGATCGTCAAAAAGAGTTTGCAAATAGTATTATAATGACCCCTAATGATGTATACTACAAAACAACATTTCAAGCCCCATTTCACAGTTTTCGATTTTACATAAACTCTAAAATGAGTAAATAACTTACTTGATTGATTGAGAGTTGGTTGTTGCTTGAATGATTGAGTTTGTTGTTGCTTGATGATTTATGTTGACTACTTGAGAGAAAAATGATTTTGATGAGAAGGGTTTTGAGAGGGTTTGGGTGAGTTTTGAAAATGTTTACATTATGGGGGAGAAAGGTTTTGGCCGATATAAGTTCATCAATATACCAAGTTTATTTTCGGTAGCTTCCGTAAGTAAATCTGGTTTTCATCAAATGAATTTCATTGAATAAGGTGCTAACGAAAGTTTATTTTCGTATCTCGGAGGCAAAATGGAATTTCGCGGGTGACTAAGAAGGACATGAGATGGATTAAGAAATTCACTATTATTAAAAAGCATTCTCGATCGCGGATGGCGGTCCATAGCGAAGAGCAAAATACCGCCATATCGGTCGCATTCGGTGCCGTTATAGCATATTAGAAAAACATGCAATATTGGCATATATTTATCATTCAACGAGCCCAAAACCGCCATGTATATCCGTCATAGCGGCTGTGGCGCTGCAATATGATAACACTGTTAAGAAGTCTTTAATATGGGTCCGGTTTAATAGTAATTTATGAAAATACACTAACCGTTACTCAATTAGAAAGTCAGTTAGTTAGAATCGTTAGCTGATTTATGTTATAGCTTGTAACTAATTTTTCCAACTGCCTAGTTCTCTAAATCAGAATCAAAGTTAGGATCAAACACAAACCTAGATCCCTGTTATGTTCATCCATCAGAAAATCCAACAACTAATTGTGTAATATACCAGCTTTACCTGGAGAAAGCTATCATGCATGGGCACTGAAGATGCGTAGAGCCTTAGCAAGGAAGAACAAGTTCAAGTTTGTAGACAGATCAAAATTGAAGTTCCGAAAGAGAACGATTTGAATTTTGCAGCATGAGAACTGATAGGATGCATAGTACAGTTAGAGAAACAGTTAGAGAATTTCTCATAAAGCTAACTGAGAGCTGTAACTAATACAGCTCAGCATATTATACACTTATGCAGACTGCTAACGAATACACTATTTTTACTGTATCTAGCAAGAACGATACAATAATCTTGTACATTATTGGATAATCAACTCAATTACTTAATCAATTGCAGAGAGTTTCGTCTTCATCGAAAATGCAATTGATGTTTGAAACGATCTCAAGGATCAATATATTGCAACAAGAAATTGCGAATTTGAAACAAGGTAACCGTAAAACTTGAGTATTTTACTGAGTTAAAAGCATTGTGGGAAAAATCGGAGTAATACCTCCCTTTGCCTCATTTTTGTTGTCCACATCCATATACTTGTGTGGATATGAGAAACAATAGTTCTTTCTAATGAGTATCAAAGTGTAGCTTCACAGATTTTTCTGATAAAACCTATTCCTTTGATGAATAAGGTGTTTTTAACGTAATTCAACATGAGAAGAAGCTACGTTATGGATTAGCATCTCCAATGGTGAATGCAAAAACAAATGTTCAAGTTAAGTCTGTTGAAGGATTAAACTACATTTTGGGATTTATTTGATAATTTTCTCACAGACAATACAACAAACAGGTTTAAGGCAAGAGTAATTAAGCAGGCCAATAAAATGGTTCATAATCTCAAGAAATCAGTGAAATCATATCTATCATTTCTGTTAAGAAAATGATTGCATAACATAATCAAAACAAACATGTGCTATGAAATGATTTTTGGCGTCATCTTGCCACTTAAACAGGATCAGAGAAACTCAGAAAACAGCACAAATTGAAATTACTGTTGTTATAGGAAATGCATAAATGCACATTTGTCTACCATTAAAAGAGTACAAGATGATATCAGAGTTAAAGGTAGCCTACATATTTGTTCTTAGTTTTTAGAGTTTCGGATATTCATATTCTAATGCAATTAAAATTACACCAACAAAGGCGTTATAACTGAGACTCTTATTTTATCTAAAAATGTTTGAAAATACATATCTGAAAAATTTCGAAGATGAATTTCAGAAAATGTTAAAAATCTTAATGCACTCATAGTCACCATATTGCAATACAAGCAATGCTACACACGAATGTACAAATCATGGATGCATCACAAATAGAATCCGACCAATCAAAATTTAGTAACACAAACTTTATTTAGCACTTGTTCAATTTTTTCTTCTATATTGGTATCCAACCATTTTGACCGACTAATCCACACCTATTCAAATATTACAAAGCTGATTTAGTAATATTTTGTTTGATTTAGTAAGCCACAACCTTATAAAACACAGAAGGATTTAAAAGATATAATAAACAAGCCATTATTTGCTTGCTCAATGTATCACCTAAGCTCTACATATTGCAAATAAATATCTATATTGTTTGAATAAGAAATAATTAAATGTGATAAATATATTGCAAAACATGAAGAAGTTATAGTACTAAGGAATCAGATATATGATGTGGTCTTGAAAATGAAAAATGCCATGAATTTGTGTTAATGCAGTACTTGAATTAGACTCTAGAATTTTTAGGCTAGACAAAGCTTTTGATGATGATGATCTACATTTAACATTTAAAATGAATATGGCATAGCAAATGGAGAGAGCTATGTGCTAGCTAGATATAGGTACCAAAATACAACTTAATTCAAAAACTGCTAAACATAGCTGACATCGGTAATAAGTATTAAAAAGGGACATAAATTCCAGCTCCACCATCAGTGTTGGTAATCAGCAGACATGCAAATGCCACATAAGTATTCCAACTCCATCATAAGCATTCCAACTCCACAATAACAAGTATTACTCCACAATAGACTTGCCACTGTTACATCAAACACATAGAGTTTTATTGTACTCGCCTGTGACAAACACCTCATTTCTACTGCTCAATTCAGTCAATATCATGCTGGTCATGCCAGTCAATCATTACTTGAGGGATGTGACTAATTGTATGCCAACACTCTCCTCCCTCCTTTTTGTACTTCTCCGAAAGTAATGGACAATTATATATGAAGTCTGAACAAGTTGGAAGGGAAACCACCCATAGGTAAAGATTCTAATACTTGACAAGCAGACAGCGTTAGATCATTAAGATTGGTGAACATGTGGTGTAGAGTCAGTGGTGCCCTTTTCAATTTGGGACAATCATGTATATAAAGCACTTTAAGTAAATGACAACCACTTACCCAATTTGGAAATCTATTACCTTTGTACTTTTTGATGGTGAGCATCTTCAAGTTGCTATTTGGTTCAAGAGCCTCCAAGACAGACACATAGCTTTCAACTGTTGATCCATTCATATCTTCTCTTCCGCCTTCAAATGTCATCTCTATTTCTTCTAAATACTTCTTATCTTTCAAAATTCTTCTTGTAACATCTAGAGGATCAATGACATTACCCAACCCTTTGATATGAATTCTTCCACGAAGATGGTTTAGTTTCTCCAACTCCTTAAGATCAGATCCATTCTTCTCTTCCACTATAAAATGAGACAAGGTCTGATTGCTTAGACTTCCTATATTCTTTGGCATCTTCTTTATAGAATAGGGAAGTTCAAGATGGCGTAAATTTACCAGATTGGAAAAATTTGAAGGGAGCTCAGTCAATTTAGAACAGCCATCCAACAAGAGTGTTTGCAAATTAATCAACCTACAAATGGTGTCAGGTAAGCTTGAAATTGGAGTATAAGAAAGGTCTAGATAACGCAAAAGCTTTAAACTGCTTATCTCATCAGCTACCTCTAAGATGTCGCAACATTGTAATGATAGCATTCGCAAATATTTTAGTCTTGAAAATATATCACGTTGCACATTGTTTGTGATCAGCACAGTGTTGCTTCTAAACAAAGGTTCACGGACTTCTAGTAACAGACTACGAAGCCCCTTAAGCTCACAAATTGGCTCTGGTATTTCATCAACACGCATATCATATAATGGAAGAGACCACCAAATGTGACGTGTTCTTTCAGGGATACTTTCCACCTTAGCTTAGCTATTGCATACAAAATTCTTGTAACACTGATTTAGCTAAATCATTCACAAGGTCATGCATGCCAAAGTAGCTGTTATGATTTAATTGTTGGAAAATGAAATTGACTCAAGATCACCAAAATTTCATTGCCCAACTCTTCTTCACTTTTACTTGTCTGCAGCACTTCAAACCTTCATCCATCCAAAGCTTGATTAATTCATCTTTGTCAAAATGTTTACCTTTAGGAAATAGATTAAAATAAAGCAACACTTATGATTGGAAGGAGATTATGGTAACTCAATCTTAACACTAGGTTAACGTTGTTGTCCCCATCGATAAACGCTACATACCAGTCTCCAGTATCTTCATCCACTCATGTTCGGAGAATTGTTTCGCAAGAGTTGGCCCATTGTTTTCAGCTAAAGGCAATCCTCCACACTTTTCAACTATTTTTTACCAATTGATTCAAGTTGGATTCTCACACATCTCTTGCCATGAAAGCATGTGTCACAAATAAGCTCAACAATCGTTTTGTCCAATTTCCGTAAATCAAGTAACTTGGTTGATTTCAAAACATTTGCTACCTCCTTGTCACGCGTTGTTACTATAATCTTGCTTCCTGAAGATCCATGGTTAAAAGGAAGTAGTAACTGCTCCCAACAATCTGCATTCCCGTTCCAAATATCATCTAAAACAAGCAAGTATTTTTTGTCGTTAAGTATGCTTGCAGACTATCTTGAAGTGAATTGAGACTAGATCCATCATCTACTTGAGAATGAAATGACTTTGAGAATTTCTTTGGTGAGTCCAACAACATCAAAAGATTCTGAAACATAAACCCATGCTTTAACTTCAAAATGATCCTCAATTCTACTGTCATTGTACACAAGCTTAGCAAAGGTGGTCTTGCCCATCCCACCCAGACCCACTATGCTACATACAGGTGTTTGGTTGCCACTGCCATTGTTTGAAAGCAGAATTTTGACCATTTCATCTTTCTCATCATCTCTAACATATATCTAGGATGCATCCACCAAATACGTAGTTGGTAGTCTTTCTGAAAATTTCGAATCGACTCCATCTCCATTATAACCACTCATTCTTATTCTCAGTTGCAGCTTATCCTTCTGCTCTGCAAGAGAATCTAGGCTCTCTATCAACTCTTTGAGCCTAGATTTAAATGGATTAATAAAAGTTGGAATGAAGTTGAAAATACTACTAGTAGTATCGAAGTTGCAGAATGCAAGCTTCCCTTCCATTGAAGGAATCAAGAAGAAGAAGAAGGAAGGTGCAACAGAAAGCAGTTGCAGAGAGAAAAAGAATGTAACAGTAAAACTGTGTAACTATTTTATTGAATGAATGAATAAAATGAGAGGACTACAATCAATATATACAAAATAGCAAGCTAGCCTATAGAATTTGTACAAGTGTCAATTAGCTATTGGTTAAAATAAACTGAACTATATACAAATTATAATAATCTAATATCCCCCCTCAAGTTGGACTGTGTATGCTACAAAGTCCCAACTTGTCAAGCATAGCAGAAAGAGCGGGGACATGGAGTGGTTTGGTAAACATATCTGCCAGTTGAGCAGATGTAGAGATAGGCAAGAGATGGAGCAACTTGGACTAGATTTTCTCTCGAATAACCTGGCAATCAAGTTCGATGTGCTTGCTCCGGTCATGAAATGTTGGGTTGTGAGCCAAGTATATGGCATATTTGCTGTCACAACTGGTGGTTGAGAAGGATTAATTTGAAAATCATGTAAAACACATTGAAGCCACATAGTTCACGATAGAAGCCAAGGCTCGTATTGCCTCGAGTTGAAGATCTGGAAACCGTGTTCTGCTTTTTAGATTTCCAACACAACAAAGAGGAACCTAATAGGATACGATAACACATAACTAATTTGCGGCGATGTCTGGACATCTGTGTCGAATCGACAAAAGCGAGAGATCTTCAGAGAACTTGTGGCAGAGTAGAAAATACCTTTTGCAGGCACACACTTGAGATATCTAAGAACACGAATGGCAGCATGATAATGAGGCATAAGAGGTTTAGAGACATATTGACTCAGGTGCTGAATAGTAAAAGATATGTATGTTCTTGAGTTGGTAAGATATATCAATCTTCAATTAATCTTCTATAAATGGAAGGATCTTCGGGTTGGCCTTCATGAGCAGAGAGTTTGGATGAAGGATCAAAAGGAACTGAAGATGGTTTAAATGCCAATAAACCACCATCCTCTAATAATTCCAAAGTGTATTTTCTTTGATTGAGAAATATGCCAGCAGTGGTTCTAACAATCTCAAAACCAAGGAAATACCTCAACTGGCCAAGATCCTTTATCTTGAAGGCATTATGTAGTAGTTGTGACATGTCTGATTTCTTTTAAAGAAGTACCTGCCAAGACAATGTCATCTACATAAACTAATAAAGCAGTAAATTCAGTGTTGGATGTTTTCACATATAGAGAGTGATTAGCCTAGGATTGCCTATATCCAATGGAGATGAGAAAAGAGGAAAGTTTGGAGTACCATTGTCTACTTGCCTGTTTGAGACCATACAAAGATTTTCGAAGTCTACAAACTTGAGAAGCATTAGAGGATTGCGAGACCAAGGGAAGAGACATATAGACTTCTTCATGAAGATCCCCATGGAGGCATGATTCACATCTAATTGTTCTAAATTCCAACCTTTGATAGCTGCAATGGACAATAAAATTCTGACAATGGTAAGTTTGGCAAATGGAGAGAAAGTGTCAAAGAAATCAATTCTTTCTAACTGTGTATAACCTTTAGCCACCAGTCTGGCCTTGTATCTCTCTATAGTGTCATCATTATATTTCACCTTGTAAACCCACCTCTGACCAATAGGATGCTTGCGGAGAAGAAGATCAACCACATCCCATGTGATTCACTACAAGAGCTTATAACTCAATATCCATGGCATGCTTCCAACAATCAAACTTTATGGCTTGGTTATACGTTTTTGGTTCAATATTGGAAGAAACGGAGCAACAGAAATGCCTATATGATGGAGAACATTTATGATATGAAATGACATCAGATAATGGATGCACAATTTTGCTACTATGACATGAAGATGCAGAGGCATTATTAGAAATATTAGATGTGAGATAGCAATGGTAATCTGCTAAATGGCTTGGAGGGTGTTGTCATACCCCAAATTTTGACCTAATATACCACCTCACATCTGCATCATTGCATAACTAACAGTTCAGACAGCATTAATGGGGTGTAGCATTCACAGGTCAAAATTAGGGTTTCATCAGATTTTCATCTGATTCAAGAGGCAACCAATTAGGTTTTGAGTTTTTCTCATCTCATTTGATCTATCTTGATCAAATCATCAACTTTCAATCCTCAGATATCCATTTTTCTCATAGATCAATCGAGGATCGACCAATTAGGGTTTTGATCGAGCATAGGCATTCTCTGACTTTTTGAGCAAGAAATGACTTTTTTGAATAGAGATTGGTCATTATATCATAGATACAACCTCTTGACCTAATTTCTGGATTCAAAACATCACAACAGTTCACAGATTTCATCAGTCAATTTCTGAAACGTCTGATGAATTTTCATCTGCATAGAAAAGTCAAACTTTGACTCTTGGTCAAAATTTTCAAAACAAAACTTTTTCAATCATCAAAATACTTCAAATGATCCATCATGATAAAAAAAAATCAAGAATTTGAAAAAGTCAACAAAAAGTCAAAAGTTTTTATACTTAGAAATTTTCTAAGTGTTGAAATTTCTCATTTTTTCCAAACTTCAAGCCATTTTTTCACCTAGTTCCAATTGGAATTTGAAAAAACTCAAAACATGAAAGTTGTAGATCATGGAAAAATATTTCCAAAATGTCCAAGAACTCTCAAATCCATGGAGTCTAGCTACACTTTTGAAATTGAAACATAAGGCCTCATGAAACTTGATTTTCAAAGATCATAACCTCAAATTATAGGTCATTTTATGTTTTCTTCATCTAGAAGTAATCTAACCTTGCCAAATGGACCATTGAACTGATAAGCATCAGTGAGAAGGAATAATTGAAAGATTGGATCAAGTTGGATAATTTCACACATGGTAAAAAAGGAACCTTCCTTTTGCTTTACAAAAGACTTTCTTGCTTTAAGCTTTCTTTGAATATCCAATTGCCATGTCCTTGTTGCCTAACAAATCAGAACCTTTGGCCTATAAAAGGATCACCAATTCAAGTTCAAATCTACACCAAAGCATCACAAATTTGTGCTTTCTCTCCACTTTCTCCAAATTCAAGAATCATAGTGCAAATTGTGAAAACTTACATTTTTGAAAATCTGTGAGAAACTTTAAATAATTTGGTGTCAAACATGTTTCATGATCATTATTAAACTTGTTCCAAACTTAAAATCAAACTGAAAGCAAGCCAAAATCAGAATTTGCATTTTCATTTTTTCAAACTTCCAAACTGCCATAGGAATCGAATTCAGAGCTAGGCTTGGTTACTTTGAGTTCTAATGATTCAAACACGATCCATATACATCATGGAGTTGATCCAGATCAAGAAAAACCATATGTAACACTCTTAACCCCATTTTCGATTTTCATTTTGAGCTAACTGTAGGTTGACTTGGTTGGAGAGATTGGAGCAAGTTCGAAGCAAGCTAATCACTCACAAAGCTTCCATACATGCCGATGAAGGTGTAGCAATCCTCAAACAAATTCTGGAAACACGTTTTGAGCTCCTTCGATTCTCACTTTTCCAGGTATGCATATGAACTGTGATATCCATATTCCTTGCACCAATTGAAAAAAGCTCACGGCCATTCTCTTTCTGCACACCTAACGACCATTAACCCTAAAAAAAATCCAAGAATCATGAAACCTACATCATTTAATTTGAGTTTTGATTAGGGTTCATCGTGTTCTTGAAACCAAAAGCGTGCAGGATTAAAATAAATGAAATTAACAACCATATTCATGTTCGTGGTGCAAAATCGATCAAGTTTGATTTTTACATCATGCCATTTCGTTGAGAAACGAAGATTTTGGATTGAAATTGTAATGAAGATCAAAGCGTAAACCCGGGATGCGTGTTCTTGATGTTCTTCATTTTCAAATATTTAAAATTCCAATCCTTTTTCTAACGCGTGTCATGGTCCACTAACACTCAGTAGCATTTGGCGATGGTAGTGCGCTTGCCTTTAAGTTCCTTTGCCACGCGTCCACCTCATGGTCATGGGTTCAACACCCATCAAGACCATTTCTTTTATAACTTGTCATATTTTCATGTTTTTTATAAACTTTCACAATTTTTTTGACCAATCAAAACTCCTTATTTTAAGGTGATTTTTTGGACACTTGTCAATAAATACATCTATTTTGTGATAGTGCAAAAATTTTCAGAAAAAACTTTCATCTGATTAATTTTAATCGATCCAAAAAGACGTTACGACACTTTTCAAACCTCCTTAAAAGGTGAATTTTTCGAGTTTTCGACTTCCGATTTTTTTCAAAACTTCTCATAAATGAACTTAACATTTCAAAAAACATTTTCAAAATCATTTCTTCAAAACTTTTTTCATCAAACTTACATCTTTTTTACCATGATCGATCCGATTTAAACGATAAAAACGAATCCGTTTCTCCGCGAATTTCTCAATCGATCATGGGCCTCCCTCACGGTGTAAGTCCCAAAACATTCTTTTTATGTATATATTTCTTCATACATATTCATTTCTTTATGTACAAATTTTCATTTGTACATAATACAGACAAACTTTCTTCCGTTTGTTTACATTTTACACCGAATCCATTGGTTTTGAAAGGAGCATTATTTCCCTGATAAATCTGCTTTCAAACCAATGGGCCTCCCTTACGGTGTAAGTCCCAAATCTTTTTTTGTACATATTTATTTCTTTGTACAAAACCAAATCTTTTATGTACATATCTTTTTTTTCTTGTACATATCAACTTTTCCTTACATAAAATTCATCTGTACATAACACAGACGTCTTTTTGTAAACATTTGTGTACAGACAAACTTTTGTCCGTTTATTCACACTTCTCTGTACATAAACAGACATTCTTTATGTACATACATACTTTCCTTGTAAATAACACATCCTTTTCATATACATACAAATTTTTATCTGTATATACTCGAGTATACAAGATGTTTATCCCCAGTGGAGTCGTCTCAGACACTTTTAAATACTCAAGTACAGACAAACTTTGATCGTTTGTTTTCACTTCGCTTGTGTATACACAAACCAACATTCTTTATGTACATACATCTATTCTTTGTACATATCAAATTCTTTTCATAACAAATCTTTGTCTGTACATAACACAGATACTGTTTGTAAATATTCAAACACAGATAAAATTCGATCGTTCGTTTCCGTTTTGTCTGTATATACAACTGAATACCATTGGTTTTTAAAGGAGCATTATTCCCCGTAAACTGCTTTTAAACTAATGGGCCTCTCTTACGGTGTAAGTCCCAACCCTCTTATGTACATCCGCATTCCTCTGTACATAAATACTCGTTCGTGTACATATTCATTTCCTTGTACACAGTTCAACTTGTAAATAACCAAGTTGCGCTCGTTTCAAACGTTCGTTTCACATACACTTGTTTATATTTACAGACACTTGTAAATAAACATCATGCATCTGTTTATATTTCCTTCATAAACTCCTGTGAATACATATCACACACACACACACTCGTTTATATAACTGTTCAGTTATTAACATAACAATTAGTCTAACCAATAGGCTCCCCACACAGTATAGCCTCCGCTTGGGCTTCGTACAAGATAATTATCTCAATGAGTTTAGCCTCCTTGGGCTTTGTACAAGATAATCCATCCCAGCATGGGTCGCCTCCTCTTAGGCTTCATATAAGAAACTCATTTCAAGCGAGTTTAGCCTCCGCTTAGGCTTCATATAAGACAGCCTCCCTGTTGAGTCGGCCTCCTTGGGCTTCGTTCAAAAGAACTCCTCGTTGAGTTTAGCCTTCTCTTGGGCATCATACAATGAAAGAGATAGGAAATCTCTTAACAGCCTCCTATTGGGCTTCCAATGCAAAGAATCACCCGCTAAGATAGAACCACGAAAGGATGGTTTCGGTGAAAATCACTTTCAAAAATCCCAGTAAAATTTCGGTGAAATTGCTCTTATTTCACGAGGATGGTTTCTCGGTGAAATCCCAAAACAAACCAACCATACCCTATAGCTTCCTCTTGAGCTTAATACAAGGACCCTGGAATGCCTCTCTTGGGCTAACAATACAAGGACCCACGGGCTTCTTAAAAGCATCTCTTCAAATCAATCCTTTTCTCCTCGAGATTTAGACATCTATCATCTCTATGGAAGAAGTATCTCATCTATCATCACATACAATCAAAAACTTTTCAAACTCTTTTCAAACAAAACATCTCATTAATTGTAAGTGGTAGCGCTTGTACACTCAAGCAAAACACCCTTATGCTTAATTAAATTTCAATCATTTTCAAAACATCTTTCTTAAACATGTAAGTGGTAGCAACTTGTACACAGGCAAAACACCTATGCTTACGATGAAAATTTCAGTCAAATTTTCAAAATGTATGTGATGAAATAGATTAGATACATTTTTCATTAAGATGACATTTATCTCTCTACTAACATCTGTTGCTTTCCACTAGCATAAGTGGGAACTACGATTGCTCGACTTTCTCAACATCCTTTTGAGAATACGTGAGCACAAGGTTTCATCCTTGGCGAGCAAATTTCTCCCTCGGACAAACAAACCATAGATCCATCAGATCCGAGCTACAAATGCTCGATTCCCACTAGATGTATGCAGGAAAGATCAAAGATCTTTGCGAGCACAATAATAACAAACCTAGAATTTTACATAACCTATCTATCTCTTAAAATCCAAAGGAGAAACTTTCCCAATCATAGAAATAGCAATTAAAACACACAAACATATCAAACGTATTCATATATAAAGTTGTAGATAACTACATATATTTAGGGTGCTCCAACTATTCCCTTTATATACCAATCCCCTTACTCGAATCTCCCCAATGCGTTGCGTCTAGTTTAGCTGATGCATATCAAAATCAATTGAGGGTATTTCGACTTTCCCTTTTCATAATCATTAAATCATCTTTCTTGTGTTGAAAATAATAAAGCTTGATGCTGGCATCTTTATAAACAAATCAAAAGATTAAATCGTTTGGGCAGGATCCGAATTCGATTCAATTCCCTCGCGTCACCTTTTACGAGCAATTGTGATATTCTAGTGGAGGTGTCTCAGTAGAAGGAAAATTTATGCGGTTGTATGGAGGGATCAAATTTATTAATGATAGGAGGCAGTGAAGATAAAGTTCTAGTGGACAAAAGTATTTATAGGTGAGGTACTATTGGTACTGCGTAGAAGGAGTATAGGTATGTGAAGGACCACTGGTTAAGGGAGAGTTATGGTTTTCCAAGCTGCTAGTACTATGGTTATTTGGTAAAGATGAAGCAAGGTCAGAATTGTGAGACTAATTAGATGGGAGAGGCCAGTTCAAGTACTAGCAGTGTGTGGAAAGGAAGAAATGTCCGTGGTACTTGTGGAGACGGCTTAAAGAAAATCATCATAGGTAGTTAAGTCTATAGGTTTGGCTAATTTTAGGATTCAATGTACTTGGTTGAAGATTTTTAAAAGGAAAATGATTTTCATAGAAAATCACACTTCTTGAAACAAAGATATTATGACTAAGCAAATCATACAAAATGCAACCTTTTGTGCCATCTTTAAAGCCTAGAAAAATAGTTTTTAGAGCTCTGGGAGAAAATTTTATCCTATGAGCCTGTAAATTTGTAGCATAGCTGAGACAACCAAAAACTTTTAGGTGTATAATTGAGGGTGATTCAGAATATAGCAGTTCATAGGGACATTTAAATTGTAACAAGGGAGATGGAAATATATTTATCAAATGTATAGCATGCTGTATAGAAAAATTCCACATAATTATTGAAATGTTAGATTGAAAATACAAGGATCTGGCTACATTTAAAATATGCTGGTGTTTTCTTTCAACCGCCCCATTTTGTTGGGGTGTTTCAACACAAGTAGTTTGGTGTACTATCTTTTTAGACAACAAAAAATTGGACAGGCTTAGGAACTCACTGCCATTATCTGATCTTAAGCATTTCAGAGATGTTTTAAACTGATTTTCAATATAAGCTATAAACCAGTTAAAGCATTTTAGCTTGATCTTTGATTTTAAGGAAAATCACCCATGTGAATCTACTATAATCATCAACTAGAGTAAGGAAATATTTGTGGCCAAGCATGGATATAGTAGAGTAGGGACCCCAAATATCAGCATGTAAAATGTCAAAAGGAGAAACAGATTGAGATTTGCTAATAGGAAAAGGTAACTTCTTTTGTTTACTAAAATGACAAGAATCACAAGGTACATTAGTTGGTTTACAAGGTATAAAAGAAATTTTTGACATATAGATTTCATGCCTAGCAGATACATGACCTAGTCTTAAATGCCATAAGGTACAAGAATCAGAAATAGTGGAGTTGCAAGCAGATAGCTGACTGGTTATGTCCATCACATGTAAGCCTTTTTGGAGCTTAGTTGTACCAATCATTGTCTGGGAATGGTTCTGCACGATTTTGCATAAATCATCATCAAAGTGACAGAACAACTATTTGCACGGTAATTTTGGAAACGGATATGAGATTAACATGGAAACTAGGAATGTAAAGCACATTGTGTAGGATTAAGGTAGAAGAAATACGAACACTACCACTCACAGAAGCAGTGAGGTTAGAGCCATCAGGCAGATTAACATGAACATGAATAATATGCTTGCAATTAAAAAAGGCATGAATGTCATGGGATATATGATTTGTTGCTCTAGTATCAAGGATCCAGAGATTAGAAGACTTACCAACATTATTAAATGAATGTGAGTTCATGGCAAGGGGTGAGGTTGAGACAGAGTTGGCTTGTGGGTTAAGCTTTGATTGTTGAAGCAAGTCAAGAATACTTTGATACCTCTTGAGTAAAACTACAGGAGATGTGTTTGAATCCTGAAAGCATCGATACAACATTGTTGGTGGCATTAGGTCGATTGTTTCTCTGAGACAATTGACCTTTGCTTTTGTTCTTGAAACCAGGTGGATAGCCATGTTTGAGAAAACAAGTTTCCACAGTATGATTTGTCCTGCCACAGTGAGAGCATATACGATTCTGGCCTCTACTATATCCTTGATTCTTGCCTTTTGGTATATTATTTCCATATTTTCCATTGGAATTACCATAGCATGCTTGAGCTTGACAAGCATTGGTTAAATCTTCAGGGTTACTAGAGGCCTGCACTTGGGAAGAAGTTGAGTTGTTTAACTCTCGTTCTTGCTGAATAATGAGAGATAAAGCTCTATCTAAATCGGGCATAGGACTCGTCATCATAATCTGAGACTTAGAGTGAGTAAATTTTTCATTCAAACCTTTAAGGAATCGAATGACTTGATCTTGTGCTCTATACTGCTTGGAAGAAGCAATAACACCACATGAGCATGGAATAGCACAAGAACATGCAATAATGGGTCTGTAATTGTCTAATTTGTCCCATAACATTTTCAATTATGTGAAGTAGTTGGAAACATCAAGATTACCTTGGCGCAGCTTGTATATATCTTCTTGTAAATCAGAGATGCGGAAGATATCACTATGTGAGAATCTGAGTTGAAGATTCTTTCAAACCTCGACAGCACTTTCAATCCAAAGAACATATTTAGCAATTGATTCAGAGATTGATCTATGAATCCACGCAAGAACCATTGTATTGCATCGAATCCATGAAGCATAGAGTGGATCTGAAACAGGAGGTTTGTTGAGAGATCCATCGATAAACTTCTCCTTGTTCTTGGAAATCAGTGCAATATGCATTGACCTAGCCCAACTGTGATAGTTCTTATCATCAAGAAGGGGAGAAACAAGAACCAAAGCAGTATTTTCATTTGGATGAAGATAAAACGGGTTTGTAGAATTTGTGGAGAAATCGGCAAATTGCTGGTATGCCATTGTTGAAAAAGAAAAGATGGAGCAACGATGTTCAAGAAGATAAGAACAGAGAAGATGCACTTTAGGAGAAGATGCAGAGGAAGAAAAAAACAAGGAACAACGGCTACAAGAGTTGGATGAGCTCTAATACGATATTGAAGTTGCAGAATGCAAGCTTCCTTTCCATTGAAGGAGTCAAGAAGAAGAAGGAAGGTGCAACAGAAGCGATTCTGAGAGAAAAGAATGTAACCGTAAACGTGTAACTATTTTATTAAATGAATGAATAAAATGAGACTACAATCAATATATACAAGATAGCAACCTAGCCTATAGAATCTGTACAAGTGTCAATTAGCTATTGGTTAAAATAAACTGAACTATATACAAATTATAATAATCTAATAGGTAGATGGTTGAGATTTGTCTCTAATCTTCTTCAATGGTATATCGGTATCCAAGAGTTGGTCAGCCTCATACATTGCATGTTTAACACCGCCAAGCCACTTCTTGACCTTCGAGATTTGGTATTGTTTAATCTCTGCATCATCCAACACTTGGTTGATAGACTCAGTGTAGACTCAAGTTCCTCCACCAACTTGTCAAGTTTGCCTCTACGGAAATAATCGGTGAAATTAGTTGAAGGCAACCTATCAGAAACCACTTGAAAGAAAGACCCAAGAAATGCTCCAGCAACAAAGCAACAAATTCTGCCATGACTTTTCTGTAACACAGAATAAATTATTTTAGATATGAGTTTCATGCACAATATTGAGAGGCTAATTATGTAGCAATAATATTTTCTTTGAATAATTCACTTGAAACATGAATAAACATTTCTTAGGAGTAAAAAACCATTAAACATGATTTAAAATTTACACATGAACAATCTAAAGTGTCAACAAATAATTTAATTCAAAATCTAAAGTAGAAATTTATTCACTAAAAAAAGATTTACAAAGAGAGAAATATATTTACCTGTAACTTGCAAGTGTAGTGTGAGTAAACAATATGAGCTTACGATCTCTTCATGAAACACAACCCGAGAATGAATGTAAAAATAAGAGTGAGATTTAGAAAATTAGAAGCAACACAAAATAAAAATCTAAAATAGAAAATAATTCACTAAAAAAAGTATAAGAAAAACATTTAGAAAGAGGAATAAATGTTACCTATAAACAAACTGAGATTATGAAAAGAGAATCTGAGAGTAAAATTTAGAAAATTAGATCCAACAACAAGTTAAAGGAACTAGTTGACTGACTAAGAGAGTGTTATGTTCTCAATACTTTTTAATTTATTTATTTTTTAAAAAATAATTTGAACATAAGAAATATATTAAAAAAAACACAGATTAAATTCATAGTACATTAAAAGTTAATGCAGTTTATTTATTTATTTTAAATAATCATATTTTCAAATTATTTCTCAAACTAACTATGTTTCATTTTTTTTTGTTACATAAAAGACGTGTGACTACTTATTACGCATACATTCTAATTTAGCCTAAAACGTTATTGTTTATGGTGCATGCTCATGTGTCATGTTATTGATAATGATGCATGCGCCACTCAACATGGCTACTATATTGTTTTGTTTTGTTTTTCTAATTATTTTAACAACATAAATAATAATAAAAAAATATTAAATAGAATAATTAAATTATAATATATTTTATACAAAAATTATATATTTGTTGTACCTTAATTTTTACCTAAGATATCACTTCATATGCATCATTGCATCTCTAAACAAAATACAAAATAACGTGTGTTCGCTCCTTATACCAAGCGGGTTTGAAGCAAGAGGACTTCATCGATCTTGATCGCAACTTTATCGTCTATTAATCGGAGACTCAAGTGCATAGTCCTATCGTGTAGTTTTAAAAGATATCGAACCCACGAGACTATAAATCGATCTCTTGTTATCCTAAGTTCTTGTATATAGCCAAGGCGAATAATTCTTTTAGATAATGGTTAAAGAAAATATAAATTAAGCGGATATCGGTCGTAATAGTGAACCTGAGGTTTAATCGAACCTAAGCGTATAAAGATTATTAACTTAATTGTTACTGAGAGATTATCGGTTTAAAACTCTCAACTCACACTTTCGTGGTCTTATCTCGGATTATACTCCTAAAGCCTTATGCACGCTCTCGCTAGCCCATAAGTGTTTAGAAAATATTCTTTGAAAACTTAATAAAATCTAATTGTTTTAAAAGCGCTCATTGTATTTAAATCGAATGCCTAACTTTAGCTATCGGTTAAAACCTCACACTTTTGTGGTCTCGATCCCAACATATTCTACTTTTCTTACTTCGTAACAAAAGATTGATTTTCAATTACAAAAGTCATAACCATAAATTAAGTTAATTAAGATTTTAGCACGAGGCGATTTAATTCCTACTCTTACTTGCTATTACATACCGATACCTACTTGGTTTAGCCAAACATAGAATTTAGCATAAACAAACTAAACATGAAGATTGAAATTAAGAGCAACATGATAATTAAATTAACAACAATAAATGATAATAATAATAATAATAATAATAATAGTAATAATGGTAATAATAATAATAGCAATACAATAAAAAACCTGTAAACGCGAGAAATGAAGAACTTGAAATAAACTTCTATTATAATGGCAAGATTGTGATCCAAGAGTACATAGATTGTAGGCCTAAAACTAATGGTGTGGTAGTTCCCGATGAGAAACTACCACTTTTACAAATTTTTGCCTAAAACTATGAATAGCGATTCCGCAAACTTGGATGTCTCTAAAATGAATGCTAACTAGTTTATATAGTGAGAAATTGTGGAAGTTATCATGAGAGAAGTAGTGATGATAATGGAGAAAGTGGAGAAAGAAGTGGAAAAGTGGGAAGTTGAAAAGACCATGGGGTGATAATGGAAAGTTTGGCTGATGGGCCTAGCTTTGCTTCTTTACTTGGGCCTTTTATCTTTTCTTTTATATTTTGAGCGTTTTTCTTCATGTCTCCTCCATTTTTAGTTATTTTCTCGAAAATTCTTCATTTAATTAAATATCTGCAAAATAAACAAATACTAGCGTAATAGCAATTCAATGCAATTAAATTAAGATAAAAAATGGGAAATAACTTAAGTAAATCCAGCTAAATATACGATACATTTATGTGTTATCAGAGACAAATCTTGGTGAACTGGGATTTTGATTGAAAAAAGTGGATCTTGAGTTTTTGGTTCAGTGATTGACCTCTAAAGGTTTGAAGCATGGTTCAAAGAATTATCAAATGAATGAAAATGTTATCTTTATTTTAATTTCTCTTAGCTTTTTAGTATTGTTCTTCCCTTTTCCTATTACAAACCCTAGTTTATAGATTTGATAGAAATTGCTTCTTATTAGTCCGTCTATTTATATGATTTTTAAATAATAAATAGGTCTTTTATGAAAATAAATGAGAATAATATTTTTCTCTATCTTTAGCTTACTTACCTCGTCATATGTGCGATCATTCTAGTGAGTTGTTTCTCAATTCTATAAAATTGGTCTTTTCCCTAACTTGGAGTAATAGAAACTTTTTAAACTAGTTGTATTCTCTTGAATGTTTTTTCTAGATAAGATTTATATAAGAGAGAACCTGCATAAGTGGAGGGTGTTAGTGGATCCATTAGTTATCTTGTGTTTCCTGTGTAAGGGTTTACCTAGTGTATTTTTTATTTGTTTGTAACATAAAGAACAAGTGCATCCGTTTAGTATAGAATTATTTGGTGGTTGGGGTTGTAGTTAGCTCTTCCTAAGAACCTTGTGACTCTTTTTAAGGTGTTTTGGTTATTGGGAAGAAAATAGGTGGTTGCTAAGAAAATAGGTGGTTTTTAGGATTTAATATTCGATAGTGTGGTTGCTAAGAAAATTTCAGAATAATATTGAGTTATGCAGATTTGTCGACTAGTGCAAACTATGTGGAAGGTGGTGATTTCTTGGTGGTTTTTTTGAAGGATTTTTTCTATTGATGGTGTTTATTTTTAGCGAGTTTTAGCCTTTTCCCATTTGCTACGGTGTTTGCATATTGTCATTGCAATGAAGTTTATTGATTCAACTTTCTCTTTTTTTTTGGACCAATAGTTTTGTATTTATCTATCTTGGAACTTAACTTACCTTTTTTGTTTGTTCCGTCTTTGGTAGTTCTTGTTTTGTTGTTCTTGTATCCTCGGTATGGTATATATTGTGCCTACTTTAGTTCGCTCGGTGTACTTCTAGGGCCTTTAGTTGTCGATCAAAAAATAGAATGAGACTATTTTTTACTGGTTATTTTATTTGAGCGATACACTAATGGATGACACCTTTTTTCATCAGTTTGTTTGTATGCTTAAACCAACTAACCTATTTTTATGATTCCTAATCAAATTGATCGGTTAAATTCCAATTTTACCATTATACTTGCTAATAGTAAAATACATGAAAAATCTTTGTTGTGTAGGGTTGTTAGAAGTGTTTGTGCCTGTTGTGTGTAAGAGCAAACTGACGGGGATGGTGAGAAGCTTTGTATATGGTGTTTTATGTAATGAATTGGATTCGCTTTCAACCTCAAAGTTGAGGTATTTATTAGAAATCTCTAGACCTGGACCTTAAGCTCCAATAGAATAATAATCGCTTACGAGAATGTTGGGAGTGGAAAACTAATTCCCCCATTATTTAGGAGAATGTGATCTTTCACTTTTTGACTTCCCTATCATGATCGTTGTGGACTAGGACACATTATCACTCACATTATCACCAATCGGGCGAGTCACACATAGAATGGGAGATAAAATTAAGAAATCATATCACATCCCAATAAATGGGAGACCATGGAGTCTCTCGCATGGGCGATGTTCCACCTCGTATATTTTGAGAGAGTTGGGGTGCCTTCTCCGGGGGACCTTTACTCTTATTCCAATACTCAGTCCCTCAAGCATGATGTCTTAATAAAAAGCATGAACCCTATTAGATGAGACTTTGATTTGATTCCTTCGGGTGAGACTCTTTATTGAGTCCCTTAAAATAAACTTTAAGTTGATTCCTTGTGGAGAGAGTTTAAGTTGAGTCTCTTAAGCATGACCTTAAGTTGCGTCCCTCAGGTGAGACTCTAAGTTGAGTCCCTCATGCTATACTTTGAGTTGATTCCCTCATGCAAGGCTTTAAGTTGTGTCCATTAGGAGAGACTTTGAGTTAAGTCCCTCAAATAATATCTTAAGTCGATTTCCTCATTAGAGACTCTAAGTAAAATCCCTTAGGCGAGAACTTAAGTTAAGTCCCTCAAGCAAGACTTTGAGTTGTTGGTTTACTATCCATAGGGGATAGTTACATAGAAGTTTAGTATTTATATTAGTCGCGGGTCTATCAAGGATCTTTCAAGGAAATCCAACATTTGTGTTGCTCCTTAAGGGCGACATCATTTATGGCAAAAATGATCCTCCTTTGAAACTCCAACATTTAGAGTATATTTTGGAGGGTGGCAAGGATATTCGTGTGGAAATCCAACATTCATGTTAACTTAGGAACAAAATAACCAATTGTAAATAACAATAAGGTTTTCAAAGAGATTCCTAAATTGACAGACCAAACGTACTTTGTCTTTAAACACATAACCAAAAAAAATTTATTATAGTAATAGCACAGGTTAATTGAGTTCCACATTCTGGAGATGAGTTGTCCACCAGCTCTTCAATCCTGTAGGTTCCGTGAGGTAGTTTAAGACATATGTGGTATGCTCATTTCTATCGGTTATAGTTTCCCTCACGGACGAGAACAACATGTATAAGTACTAGTTCTCCCTCATGCATTTCCATCGATTGCATATCTTATCACTGCCTCATTCTCTTTCGCATTATGTAGAGCGCGCCACCAAATGGGTGTGTCGATTTCAACATGTAGCATGACGTCCTCTTCGTATACCATTATGAGCGGAGTCTATATAGTGGTTAAGTGAGGGGTTCAAATAGTTCCATGGTCCAATATAACATCTTTTCTTCTAGACATGGCTTCTTCAAGACCTCTTGAATGTGGTAGATGGTTTTCACGATAACCTAATGCCACTAAAAATAAGGTATGAGTTTTCTTGTAGATATCACGACCACCAAGTCAAGTCTTTCAAAATTTTGATATCGGGCCTCAACTCCCTTACTCAATTTGTTCACAAAATGGACATGTTGCTCAGCTTTATAGATATATCTTGGACGAGCATCAAACTCATGCGAATCAATCATGAACAAATAGAGGTAGAAAGGCGAACCTACTAGTCGAGTCAAGATGGGCAACAATGCAGAATACCTTGAATTTTGGGAATGCATCGTCGCTCACTCGTCCATGTGAACATCTCTTTTTTTCCAAAGTGCCAAATAAATGAAAAAGCATTATCATCTGCACAAGAAAGGAAACAAGATAGGGAAGATAAAAGCCACCTTAGTTGTTGAACATCTTTAACATTCATATGGATTCTCATGTCGATGGCTTGATACTTATTTGGGTTCACATTGATACCTCTAATTGTTAACACAAAACCTAGAAAGTTGCTCTCTTGTATGCAAAAGAAGCACTTAGCGGTAGCATGTTGTAGTTTCGGTGACTCCAAGATATCTTACGGGTTTACGGTAGCTCTTCCCTTCTAAGGTCTATATTATCATGTCATCAATGTATACCTCTAGCTTTTGCCCTTCATTTGAGAACATTGCGTCCATGAGTCTTTGTTAAGTGGCTTCTAAGTTCTTTAGCCCAAATGACATGGCATTGTAGCAATAATTTATGAGATTGGAGATGAATGTTTTCTTGGGTGCGTCTATATTATCCATCTAGATCTGCTTGTATCCAGAATAAGCATCCATGAAAATTAACTTATTGTAGCTTGAGGATCTTTCAATGAGACAAAATATGTAGGGTAAGGGACTTACGATCAATGAAGTCGGCATACATACACCATTTATAAATCCGCATCTTCTCACCTTCTATACTACTTCATTGATAGTCGTTTTTTCTCCACGTCTACCTAGTGTTTTCTCTAAGCTCGTTCCTTTACTATGAGGTCAATGGCGAGGCGGTGGAAGACCACTCTTGTATCTATTCATGGCATATTAGAAGATTCACGGGCTAACAAGTCTATGTTCCTCCTTAGTAGGGAGACCAACTTTTCCTCCTTAGAAATAGATAAAGAGGTGCCTAGCTTGGTGATAAGATGTCCCAAGGGCTCATTCTAAACTTTTTTCAGATCCTTCGTGGGAGTGAGCGTTTGATTTTTGGTAAATAATCTAGGGTTCCATCTTTTAACATATTCCTCTCGTGTTTCTCGCTTAGGGTATTGTCTTTGGCCGTGCTCCTCTTATTTCCAAGTTATTTTGATAAAAATCTTGGGGACCTCTTGGTGCCACCAAACTAATCCAACTCACGCATTAGGTAACAAATACTTTGGCTCAATTGAAGGGTAGACATGGTGACCCTAGAAGTTGGCGGGATTTCCTCGATGGCATTGTATGGAACAACACATCCACCACAAGATATTTTACTCTATTTTTTTGTACTTTCCTATGAGCCTAATGTTGTTTCAATTGTTAAGTAACCCTTTACTTATACATGTTTATTTGACAGATCAACCCAAGAACCTAGGAATGCTCGATGTTGTTTGGGTCAAGCTATATCCCTGGAATGTGCTCTAGAATAAGACATTTTCGAGCTTTTAAGGTCGATTGATACTATTTATATCCCATCATAATATTGCACCATGATGATCGTGGGATCATTGAAGTGAGGATAATTCTAGTGTCTTCTTTATTGGAGAATGTGATTTTGGATTTTGCTCCCTCACAGTTTCAATGATGTTAAGGTATGATATGTCGTAAAACCTATTTGGCATACTTCCTCATGGAGGAACTAAAATCTCTATGTCGGTGATGCTTCTAGCAATGGTGTTGATAATTGTCTTGGAACTTTGTTTAAGAAATCTCCATGGGAAGGTGGTGAAAATGAAGGAAGAGTAATGATAAGTGTGACTCAAATCACTTTTAATAGACCCTATGATTGGCGCCAATTGTACTCACTAAAAGTACAATACGTTAAAATCCCTTATTGTATGGGGCTGTCATAGGTGTTTAGGGTTGTTGTGCGTTAGATCATACTCACGCAAGGATAATGAGAAGCTTTATGTGTAGTGTTTTGCGCAATAAATTGGATCTCATTTCAACCTCTGGGTTGAGGTATTTATAAGAAATCACTAAGTATGAACTTTAAGCTCCGAGAGAATAATAACTGCTTCCAAGAATGTGGGGTGGCAAGTCAATTCTCTATTATTCAAGGGAATGTGGCTTTCTCTTTTTGACTTCCTTTTTAAACTGTTGTGGACTAGGACATATCATCCCCACATTCTCACGAATCAGACGAGCCACACATGAAATGGGCATTCTAATTAAGAAATGAGCAGACATCTCGATAAAAAGACAATCAAAAAGTCTCTCGTGTGAGTGACGTTCCTTCTTATCTTAGAATTTTGACGTCTTTTCTAAAGGATTTTACACTTATACTAGTACACCACCTTACTATCTATTTTCAACTTAATTAATAAATTATATATCGGAAAATATTTAACACTTTTTATTGAGATATCGAAAATATCAAAAAAACATTATTAATATTTTTCGAAATTTGTTATTAGTAATAATATTAATATGTAAAGAAAATAAATTAATTATATACTCTTAAAATTATCGATAAAAGGATTACTTTTAAAAAGATGTTTTATTTAGAAATTTGTTATATTTTTTTTGAAGTGATTGTAAGCCTATTTGTTTCAGTATTTTTTAAATAATTTATATAATATTTTATATTTTTGTTTAAAAAATATTTACAAATTATTTTTTTATAAAAATTGTAAATATAAATTCGATTTGAATATTTATTTTAAAATATTATTTGAGACATTTTATTATAATTTCTTTTAGATATTAAAATTTTTAAAAACCATTTAATTTTGATATTTCTTTATATAGTTTTTATTAAAAAATATTTTTTGAATTTTTGAAAAAGTTGCAATATAAACCATCTTTTGAAAACTAATCTTTCAGTTTATAAAAATGAATTAAAAAACTCTAATATTTATAAAAATAATATAAAAACCATTTAAAAAATTAAAGTTAAAAGAAATAGGCCTATATCTTCTTTTAATTTCTCATGGATAACAATCTATACAAAAATTCTTTTCAAATGTTTAATATTTTTATAAAAATATAGATCAAAAGTAGTATTTTGATTGTAAATAATGAAATGTTATTTTCTTTATAATATAAATTTTTTTTGAAGTGCAAAAATTTACTAGCAGCAATATTATTCTCAAAAATATCGTTAATAATTAGTTAAGAAATCAATTATATTAAAAACTTATAATTTTCAACAAAATGTAGAGGTGTATTTTATTCAATTTTTAAAAAGTTTTTCTCTCATATAAATGACAGTGACAATATAAACAATATTTTTAAAGTCAGCCACAATTATCTTACAAAATTAATTACGTTTTTTTAGTTTATTTAAATATTCTAGATTAATATTAATTTTCACAAGAAGAAAGTAATATTACGGTGGATTTGGAATTTGTACTCCTATTATCATGCTTTTATATTCTCAAATTAAAGATGCGTCTAATTTTTATTTAAATATATTAAAATAATTATAGTTTAATATTCACTTTTGATAATTGAATAAATATATACTTTTAATAAAATAAAACAAAAATTCAATTAATTTAAATTGAATTTGATTGTAAGAAAATAAAAGAAATATTTACAGAAAAAGAAAAATATATTACCCGTAAATATGTGAGGAGATTATAATCTCTAGAGAATCTGAAAATGAATATAAAAATTAGGATAAGATCTAAAAAATTAGAGGTGACACAAAATTAAAATATGAAATAAAAGATTATTCACTAAAAAGGAATAAAAGAGAAAGGGAAATTACCTATAATTATACTTGTAAGTAACCAAATGAGGATGATATCTTCTAGAAAAGAGATCTTGATAATACTAATATTTAAAAAATAGAGACAACACAATTATGTAAGGTAAGAGATCTGAGAATGTATTTATAAGATCTTCTTTAATTTTTTTCTCGTCCCCTTCTCTTCAACTCACAAGTATATTATATATTTTTACTTCAAATTGTATTATATATTTATTATGTAATATTTTTTTTTACAAATAATAGAATCTTTCAAAATAGTATTAGGGGGTGTTTGAACCCGTTTACAAAAATCACGAGTAAAATTTAGAAGAGTAAAAATTCTTAATCAACTAAAATTTGACCAAAATAAAACAACGGAAATTTGTAAAACTTGTAAAAAATTATATTTGATTAAAAAAATATTTTCTATTCTAGTCCACTTCCAAACCTTATTTGATCTCTCAAAATAAATTAGATAAGCTAAAATTAACTCCTTTAAGTATTACTTCATAAAATTCCCCCGGGGTCATAATCAAAACCACACCAATTCAAAATATTGTTCCAAACCAACTTTAAAAACAAACAGTCCAACATAATATGATTTATGAGTCTTTCTTCTCGGAATAAAAACATAAAAGACGATCGTTGAAATTAAGACTAACTCCCCCTATGAAATAAATTGTTCCTGGTAGGGAGTCTATTCGACAAACATCTCCCCACCCGAAGGCTTTGATTACGTGAAAGCGAGAGCCTTCTTCGATTAATCAAGAGATAGTTCCTTCAAAGCAACAATACTACACTTATCGAAAATAAAATTTTGAACCTGCTCTTTTTCGAATAACCACCGTTTACTTTCGGAACCCACACCACAACGTCTTCCTTGACTCTGTCCAGAAAAACTCCAGTCAACATCTTCTTTAGCTCCAAAAAATTAGCCTGCACCGCCTTCTGAGAGGCAATCGGAACTCCAAAATTGCACAATTCTCACTTGTTGTCCAGCTACCTTCCCATACTAAGCACACTAGCTTCCTTCTGGATGTTACAGTTGAAGAAAGCCGGGAAATCCTCCATCATAATCCTATCACCAAACCAGCCCGCACTTCAAAAAGGGGTATCCTTCCCGCTACCTAACTCAAAAGCACAATTCTATTTGAAAGAGTTAACAGATTGCTTCGTTATTAACGCAATAATGTCCGACCACCAAACTGAAATATGAAAACTCGAAAACATACCTTTACCTGAAAAAATAGGATGCTTCATATTACTGTATTTGGCCGATAAAACATTCTTCCACAACATGCCTCGAAATTCTGCAATATCTTCCAATTCAGCTTGAAAAGCAAAGCGAAGTTGAAGTCTTTGAAACTCTTGAAGCCAAGGCATCCTTTCTGGACTGGAGCACGGAGGAGATCCCACTGTGTCCAAATTATATTCCTCCTGTCAACACAATCTCTCCATAGAAAATTATTTTGAATGTTTTCAATCAACTTGTAGACCTTACTCGATGCTTTAAAGAACGAAAGTTGGAAAATAGATAAACTTGAAAGAACCACTTTAACCAACATGATTCTGCCGCCTAAAGAAAGAAACCTCCCTTTCCAAATTGCAAATCTTTTTTTATCTTCTCAACAAGAGGTTTCCACCACAAAACCCTTCTCGGATTCGAACCAATAAGGATCCCAAGAAAGGAGAAAGGCGTATCCTCTCGTGCAAGAAATAAAGTTAGTGTCGCTAAAGAAATGCGAACTCAAGTTAATTCCAATCGACTACTTTTGTGGAAATTAACTCCAAGACTTAACACCATTTCAAAACCTCTCAGCAGTTTAAGCACCCACACTTGTTTCCAATTTCCATTACCCACTAGAATAGTATCATCCGCGTACTGTAAGACATCACCTCACACATTCCCTCCACCGAAAATCTAGAAAAATCATTCACCCTAACAACTTCCCTCACTAAACCTGCTAAACCTTTAATTATTATGACAAATAAAAACGGATACAACATATCGCCTTGCCTAAGCCACCTATTCACCTTAAAATATTTGGTGGTACTACCATTCACCAACACCGACATCCAACTCAAAAAACTATAGCTTCCATCCACTTCATCCAAACCTCCTCAAAATCCGTTCATCTTATCTCAGACAATCCCAATGCACCTTATCGTACGTCTTTTCAAAACCCACCTTGAAAAACAAGCACCCCTTCTTTGACTTCTTCGTGTAATTGACTACCTAATTAGCAACCACCACCCCATCCAACAAAAATATGCCAGAACAAAAGCACTTTGACATTTAGAAATCAGAGACCTCAACACCCTATTAATTCTAGCTTCCGGAAGCTTAGCCATTTATATAGACAAACCACCAAACATATCGATATGTAATCATCCAAATTACAAGGATTGGACTTCTTGGAGATTGACTTAATGAAAGAAGTGATGGATTTAACTAAATTGAATAGACACAAATTATAGCATATTATATAATTAAAGAAATCAAGAATAATATGAACGGTGTACCTTGTAAAATTCTAGAGATTGTCGATGTACCTTTTAGGATTATAAAGATTGTCGTCGGAGAGTAGGAGAGAGTTACTACCCTCATTATAGTTTAGGGTTCAGACTTAGTTAATTGTTTAATGGGACAACGATTAAATAGCTCAATAGCTAAGGGCGGGGAACTCTCATTAGGCTTAACTGAATAGACTTAAGAGGTGATTGTCTAAATGTGTTTTCGAGGAGCAATTGACATTTGTGAAAGGTAGATCTGTTTTGGACAATTCTCTCATCGCCTTTGAGGTTATTCACAAGCTAGAGCAAAAAACTAGAGGGAACATTGCAGAACTCGCTCTCAAAATCGATATCAGCAAGGCTTATGATCGAGTTGATTGGTCATTCCTAAAAGAATGTTAGGCCGAATGGGCTTCACTGATAAATAAGTTCATTGGATGATGATGTGTGTCACATCGGTAAATTACTCAATGTTGGTTAATTCAGATCGTGTGAGACCTATTCAACCAGGAAGGGGTTTGAGGCAGGGAGACCCAGTCTCTCCTTATCTCTTTGTCCTTATAGTAGAAGGCCTCACGTCTCTTATCAAGAAAGTAGTCAATGCATGGGATATCCATGGCATCCAGATTTGTAGGGGGCACTTTTGGTGTCACACCTACTTTTTGCTAACGATTGTATTCTTTTTTGCAAGGATAACCTTACAGAAGTTCGTGAAGGTTGAAAAATACAAGAAATGGGGGTTTGAATTGGGGTTTGAAATTAAAATGATTGACAAGGTTATTTTTATCTTGGTTCGTTTGAAATCAAACTACTCCAGTCCACCCGTCAAGGTGATTTTCCTCTCTCAACAAGGTCTTAATTCACTAATAAGAACTTGATTACAACTCACTAAGACAATTGCCTTAGTCTTCTCGAGATCAACCACAACTCGATTTCTCAAGGAATTTCAACTTTACAGTCAATTACAAAGCTGCGTGTTTTACAATGCTTCTAAAAAGCTATATCACAACCGTGATTTTTACACAATATTTCAAGCGCTTATGAACTAGAGATTATGAATGATTTCTTTAAGATTTCTCTTTTGGTACGAGCATGAGTTCTTGTTTTTATTCTCTTCATGGATGGATCTTTATATAGGCGTCAAGAAAACTTATCTGGTGGAGACATATGATCTATATATGGAATTATGATATTTGGACTTAATTGTTCTTTCCATAAAAACGAGATCATGTTGGAATTCATCTGTTGCTTTAAATCTTTATGTAATAAATAGTAACGCATCAGCCAAAACATAGGTATCAGAGTTTGTAGAGCATCATGGTGCTTTCAGAAGTTTGACTAGAATCCTTGATGTCTTGGGAAGATGATGTAGAAGAGCTTTAAGGTTTTTAGATCAGCGGACAAGGTTTTGATTAGAGTTTGGTGCAGCCTTTGGCGCTTTTAGAAGTTCACCAGAACTTCTCTTAGAACGTGAAATTAAGCTCCAGGTCATGGATGAATCTTCTGACATATATCCATTGTATCAGAACTTCTGTATATATTCAAATCAAAAACTTCTTTGTATCAGAACTTCTATATATATTCATATCAGAATTTTCTTTGACTATCAGAACCATAACTAGTTCTTCTTTTACTTTCAAGGTCAGAACTTCATCTGCATACTTTATTTAAACAAAATTAGGAGACAACAATGTTTCATACAAAATATTTATTCATCAGGGTCAGAACATAATTATCATCAACAATACTTGTTATCATCAAAACTTCTAAGGTGGGTGTAGAACCACACTATGTTCTAACAATCTCCCCCTTTTTGATGATGACAAAACATAAATATTTTGACAAAGAGAGGTCTCCCCCTGAATTTAATATTCATATAAATTTAGAGACATTGTACTTCCCTGAAGAGTTTCGTCCAGAGTGTGATGAAGGTTCCAAGTTGATTTCCAGAATTGATATTTCCTATTTTAAGCTTTAGACAAAAATGAAATCAAAGATGATATTAGAATGTTCGAGACTTAGTCTATCAGTAACTATGATGTTCAAAATATCTTACGTTCTCCCCCTTTTTGTCATAAATCAAAAAGAGAAGTATATAAAAATAGAAGGTTGAAAAACATAAGATAATTGTATGAAGGGAGCAAACTAGAGTACATAAGAAATGTGCGAAAATGAAGGTTTAAAATGAAGGTTTGTTGAATGAGAACAGGAGAAGAGAAAATTTGAAAATAAAGGTTTTTGAAAAGAGAGAGAGGAGTGCAAATGATTTGAAAACTATGGTTTTGAAAAAATTTGAAGGCTGAGTATAAAAAAATTTCTTGAAAGCATGCAATTAATTTATTTTAGTGCAAAAACAATGATGATTAAGAAACATAGTGATTTCGACAAGAGATGAGAATATCTTGACAGTTTCCAATGTGATTTATTTGTACCCAAAATTTACCCTATTTTTTTCTTGTATTTTTTGCTTATAATTCGTTTGCATAAACATACATGCAGTCACATACATAGCATTGATCATGAGGTTATCTGGTTCAAGGTAGTCCAAGTGAAAGCAAACAAAAAAAGAATTAAATTCGCATGTCGAGTCATCCGGAAATTATGTTGAAACTTGAAATTTCTGTCTCGGCCGTTCATCGATCATGTCGAAAATTTGATTTACTTGCAAAATCGTATCTGGACACTTTTCATTTAGAGTCCGACTTCAAATTCTGCGAATTTGATAGTTTTGGGTTAATTAAGAAAATTATTGGATAATCATAATTTGGGCTTGATTATAAATCCAAAGTTATAAATACATTTTGCCTTCACAAATGTGGGGGGTTCATTTTGTCTAATTTTGACCATAACTCACTTCAACATTCTCTCTCACCAAAAGCCAAAAAGTTCAAACTACAATTTTCCTCAAGCAACCACCACAGGCCGCCACGGACCCGAATAACGGCGCCACCATCATGAGACCGCTTAAGCGCGTCTATCGCGCTAATGCGATGTAATTCTGGTTTTCTTCATCGCATCCTCCTCTCTCCAATCAAGATCCTCCTCTACTCCTTTCGCCGCGTTTGACATGGAAGGAGCGGTTTCATCTTGATTTTCTCTCAATTTCAAGATTCAAGGATTTCTCCTTCATCTTCTTTAATTCTCCATTGAAGACTTCAAGTTTCTTCAAGGATTCATAAGTCGAGGATTATCATCAATTCATCTCGATTTGGTATTTTCTTTGAAGAGCACAAGGAATTCCTCTCAGTTAGGCTCAAACTTCAAGTTCGAGTAAGTGTTTAGTTCAAAAAGCACTTATTTTAAGCTATTCGACTTTTAGCTTTTCTTGAAATTGAAAATTGTCATTACTTGTAGATTCCATGTAGATTTTGATTCTTGAACCTTCATGCTTGAATTCTTTGTTTTGAATCTGATTTTGCAACGTTATTGGTGTCAGTGTGAAGATTCTCATACATAGCATAAATGCATTTTCATTCTCTTTGCATTTTAGTCACAAACTCAGGCATTTTTCACAACCTAACACATGTTCATGCATTGAAGAGCATTTAGGTTGATTGAATCGCATTGACACATGGTGAGTTAAAGCGTAGCTTGCATTCGTAACATGTCGGCATGTAGCTTCTAAAGCATTTTGATCATTAGGCATATTGTGCATTGTACATAGTTCATGCATATGCATTCCAAGTGTTTGTGTTAATGCGCAATTAGGATTTGACATGATCATTCCTTATTTCCTTGTGGCATGCTTGGCTTGCGTCAATACTTTGCATGTGGAGCATTAGGTCGTTGATACAACTTGCATCATAAGCCTATTCATGCACCGACTTTCATTGTGCACATTAGAATGGTTAATCGTTTGCATTCCCTACATGTTTATACCTAGCATTGTACATGAGCATTGGAATCCGGTTTCACATTATACCCTTAGCATGTTCATGCAAAATCATACATGTGAGAACATTAGAATTGTTGATTTGCATTCTATATGTTCATGCATAACATTGCACATGAGAATGGGAACTATCGATTCATCACTTGCATTCGTGTCACGCTCATGCATAGTGTCACACCGTATTGAATTATCATTCCACCATTAGCATTCCACGCATGTTTATGCCTTGACCCTAATTCATGAGCATTGGAGCTATTTGTCTCATCACTTACATTTCGTGCATGTTCATGCATAGCCTTGCATATGAGCATCGAAACTATCCGTCAACTTGCATTCTCATATATGTCCATGCATAACATCGCCATGAGCATTGGAATAATTGCCTAACTGTATGGATCAACTTTTTGGCATGAGAGCATGGATGATCCGGACCAAAACAGAATTTCGGAGTTCTGAGACCGGCAAGCGCCAAGAGCGCACTAAGCGCAAACTCTCGACTTTTGTGTTTGGTCGGCGCTTAGCGGTATAGCGAGGCTGTGCGACCTGTGCTTTTTTCCTGCTATTTCTTAATTCTAAGTGCAAACAGTAGGTGTTCTAACATCCTTAGACACTATTGGACATGTGTTTGATGCAGGGGCTTATGTTGTAAGTGTACGCCCGTTTCCTCGATTGTTTTGCATTTGTATACCCATATACATTTCTCTATTTGCGTTTTGGGTCTAACTCCTTCATGCGGGTTTCTTATGTTTGTATATACATTCCTTGTGGTTGCCTTTTGGGTCCAACTCTCTTTTCGCCGTTTGTTGTGTGTTTGTATACTCACGTAAGTAGAGATTCCCTTATCCACAACTATAGGTCCAACCTTTGTCTTGCTAGTTGCTTTGTTTTGCATCCATGTATGTAATAAAAATAAAACTTGCTTTTCTTTTCCCTTTGAAAACAAAACACTTAATAATGGTTTAAACTCCTTTCTCAAGGTAAAAACAACCAACCAACACAAACTCTTTTCGCCTTTGCGCGCTTCTTTCTTTTGTGTAAAACCTTTTCACAAGTAAAAAACACAAAACACACCAAAACAAGTGAGCCGAACTACGGCGCTCTGACTTTCCCATTGCACGCGGGAATACGTAGGCATCTTGTCACGGGGCTCGACCGAGCAAAACTTTATAAATACTTCCTTCTTTTCCCCGTGGTTTCTTATTTTCTCTTTCCTTTTGCATGCATGATAGTGATTAAGCATAGATAGACATAACACACCTTTAGTGGAAATAGAAAGTGGATACCGTGAGTACTATGGTGTGGGGTGATAATCCCTTCCTCGCGTAACTAACTCCTTGCCTAGGTTCTCTTGATTTCTCGGTCATGGGATGATTTCTCCCATAGGTTTACTCGATGTTTTCCTTTCTCCCTCGCGAGATAAAAGACGTTCGATGGAGACTCTATTTGATAACCCAGTTATCATCGTCGGAGGTTTCGCCGAGTGATTTCACCAGCGCCTCAATGTAGCAACTCAAGCGTTTCACTCTATCAGAATTTGAACATGTGTTCATTTTCTGAGAGTGACTTTAACGATCAAGATTGACAAGTGTTGTTATGGTGAACTTCATGCTTCTATCTCGAGTTGAGTCATCTTTCAGATCTTCTGATAGATTCTGAATCATTTACCCTTCTCACTTATGAAGGACAATTGATCAGAATTTCATAGAAAAAATATATTTTAAGAGTTCAACATATAAAATTAAGCTTTTCATTCTGGGCATAATTCCATACTGAGATGTTTCAGAATGAAATTGAACCTATCTTCAGCAAGGGGTTTTGTAAATATATCAGCCCATTGATGGTCTCTATCAATAAATTTTAAGGAAAGAATCCCCTTCTGAATATAGTCCCTAATGAAATGATGTTTAACTTCTATGTGCTTAGCCCTAGAGCATCTGAGTACTGCAGCTATATATTCTACTTCTGCAGTTGATAGTGCAATAGTGGATTGTCTTTTGCTGGACCAAAATATCCAAAGAGTCCAAGAAGGACAAAAAAACATCGCTGCACTGAGAAGTCTGAGGTAGGCATTGCTTAATTAGGATATTTCGACCAACGTTATGGTTTCGACTAACATTTTCCTTATATTCCCAACCATCACCTGATGAGCAGTCTCCTCATTCCCGCAAATCCAAAGATCATAAGAGGAAACATACTTCCTCTTCTGAAGACAAGGTGGCTAAAAAGAAGCAAAAGAAAGCCCACCTAGCGAAAGACCTTAGAGTAAAGGCCGACGACAAAGATGAAGCAACGATGGACGCTGACGATCTGCCGCTCATCAAAAGAAGGAGAGGTAAAGTGCTCTTGGCTACACATCTACAACCCTAACTCCTACGCCTGATGAAATCAAAAAGTCGGAGGGGGACACTATTGCTGCTTCGGTCGGGGAGGAGTAAACCACAATCCCAAGTTCAACGCCACAGGTATTCACCGAATTTTTATCTTTCATCTATTTTATTCGCCACATTTATCTGGCTAACACGTATTTCTCCTTCAGGTTGAAGCTTCTGACTTGCAACACAGTATGCTAGACTACACTCCGCTGTCTGAAGTTTCTTCGCCTCACCATCAACAAGCCTTCGAGATGGTCGCTGGTGAGTTAGTTGACCTGACTGTTTCGGCTACTCTTAGTGACTCTGATTCGGTCACTAGTCCTGTCAAACATAAGGGTTATAGTTCGACTAGCTCTGACTCTAGTCTTTAGATTCCCTGGGGTTCAGAGGCTCTTGAAAATGTCACCAATGCACCATATTTTCTTTCTGAAGGTGCCCCCAAAATTTCTCCTGAAAGGGAAACTAAATCTCCTTCTCCTCGACTCAAAGTTCAGAATCCTCGTAGCCCCTCAGGAGAGAAAGAGCCTGACTCGACAAACATGGATATCGATGCTGCGTTGGCGAGGGTAGACCGTTTTGTGAGCCACTACACTCTCTCCTCCGACCGTTCTCAAACTTATAATGACAAGTTAGGACCTGAAGAGGAAAATATTAAGAAACTGACGAATAAGATCCGGACCTATGGTTTCAGCTCCGACTTGCCTCATTTGCTTCATGAGGACTCGACTCTTGGTCCAGAACTTTTAGATACTATCATTCAACTAAAAGTTCTCGAGATTTCCGAATTCTCCAAGCTCATGGTGGCGGCATTTAAGAAATTCCTCCTTCACTTCTCGAGAATATCAATCATATGAAGGAGAATCACGAAGTTGGTTGAGGCTAAATAGGCGGTGGTGAAGAGGAATGTGGACATGGTGGTGAGGACTAAAAAGGTAATTGAAAAGTTAAGGGTACATATTAATCAGAAACGGAAAGAACAAAATCCTAAAAGGAAAAGAGTTGTTGAAATACGCGGTTGAATTGCCGATTTATCGAAGGAATTGAAAGCTTTAAACACGAGTGGAACTTGTCACTAAGCAAGGCGAGCTCGATCAAGCTATTGCTCCTACTCAAGCGGAAGTCTTCAAGATGAACAAGGATGCCATTATTTTCAGTACTTCTACTGCTCAAGTTGAAGAAGAAATATTAGCACTTAAGGAAAAAGCAGACGGCCTAAGCAATCATGATGTATGCCTTCATGGTGATCTAAAGACATTCCAGAATAAATTTGGCAGTTTTTAATTAATGTAACTTTCTTTGTGTACCTTTTGTAATATTTGGACAATGATTTTTTAACCGCTTTTAATGTAATACTTTATTTTCTTTTTTTACATTGTCTTTGCATACATATAACACATGCCTGATATGCTGGCTTTGACATTACTCTTTCCAAGTTTGCTCGACACATATTTTATGTTGTCGAAATTGTGATTTTTTGAAGAACTGGTTTGTACTTCTTTAAGTACTTACCATTTACCCTTAGAATCCGTCGATCTGGGGCTAATTTCTCAAGTTCATAAGAATTGTTGGAAAAGATTTGAATTACCTTAAACGGTGTCTCCCAATTAGGTGACCATTTTCCTAAGACTCTATCATTTTTGCCCATACGTAATATCACTTTCCAAACTAGATCATCGACATCAAACACTTTATCTTTTACCCTCTTGTTATAAGCTTTGGCCACTTTATCTTTCTGTCTCCTTAGTGAATCAAGATCCAACATTCTCTCTTCATCTAGGTTAGCCAGTTCGTCTGCCATCATATTCCAATAATCTTTAGATGGTATTTCATGATGTCTTTGAATCCTTACTGATTAAACATGTCTCCACTTGGTAACACAACATCATGTCCATACGCAAGTCTAAATGGTGTGGCTCATGTTGCTTCTTTGGGAGAAGTTCTATATGCCCATAAGGCTTGGTCTAGTGTTTGGTGCCAGTTTTTTGGCTTCTTCCCTATGTGTTTCTTAATTAGACTAATTATTACTTTATTGGCAGCTTCGACCTGGCCATTTGCCTGAGCATAATAAGGGGTGGATGTTAGCATTTTTATTCCAACTTCCTGTGTGAATTCTTGCATCTTTCGCCTTGTAAACATTGTTCCTTGGTCAGTTGTGATTGTCTCAGGAATCCCAAACCGACACATAATATGATTTTGTATAAAATCAATCACAGCCTCTTGGTCGATATTTTTCAAGGCTACAGCCTCTACCCACTTCGTAAAACATTTAATGCCGACTAAAATGTATCTTTGTTGTTTTGATGATGCTGGTTTTATCCCTCCAATTACATCTAAGGCCCATCCTCTAAACGGTCAAGGCTTTACAATGGCATGCAGTTCACTTGCAGGAACATGTTGGACGCCTCCATGCCTTTGGCATTCCTGACAGCCTTTAGCAAATTCGATGCAATCTTTCAGTATTGAAGGCCAATAGATACCTGAACGCATCAAAATCCATTTCATTTTGTGTCCGACTTGGTGTGCACCATATGCTCCATTGTGCATACTCGACACAGCTATGTACGCCTCACTTTCTCCAAGGCATTTAAGTAATATTCCTTCAGCAGTTTTCTTAAATAATTCATTTTCAATTAAAACAAAACTGAGGGCACGATATTTTATTCTACGCTCTGTCGAACCCGTGGGAGAGCGTAGATAGTCAACTAGGGGTTTACGTCAGTCATTATCTTGCCCATTATCAACTGTTATAATTTCAAAATTTTCGGCGTCTATTGCACCTAATTCTATAATTGACAAATCTGAAGGAGATAACAGAGTAGCTCGACCTTTTTCCTTACTTGAATAGGTTCTTCATCTTCATTATTGTTGTATCCTAAAGCTTTTTGTTCTAAGTCATTAGCTTCTTGGTTCTCTCGTCGTGGTATATGTCGAATGCTTGCTTGCTCGAATTGTTTAAGCAATCTAATGGCAATCACAAAGTACATGATCGAGTTCTCTTTAACACATATACTCCTTTGAGACTTGTTTGATCACTAATTGGAATCTCCCATAATTTAGACATGCATTGCCCCAATTCTAGCGATTCAAGTACACTATTAGATGCTCATATTCATACTCATTTTTGGTGTAGATACCGTCGATTGCATACTTGAACTTTTTGGAATTCCATTGGGAAAATTATGATTCCTCTTATCAAACACCATTTTTATGGCTAGAGCTATGAAAATATAATTTCCAAGGCAATAGATCAAGGTAATATTTAGCCATATCAACCATTGAGTGGTTGACAAGGAAATCTGCCACCACTTGTCCTTTCATTACTTTCAAAGGCAAATAGGTCAGGGAGTACTCTGTTAATGCTAAGGCCCATTTACCAATTCGACTGTGCAGAATAGGTTTAGACAACATGTGTTTAATAATATCAAAATGAGAAGAGACATACACATCGATTGGCTTTATATATTGCTTCAGTTTAATACAAGAGAAATACAAACACATGCATAGCTTTTCTTTATCATTATACCTATTTTCACGATCATTTAGTACTCGACTAAGGTAATACACAGGTCTTTCGACACTACTTTCATGTTCTTAAACTAACATACTTCCTATAGTCAATTCTGAGTCTGCTATATACAACCTCATAGGCCTATTTCTAACAGGAGGTGCCAATATAGGAGGCTTCACTAAAATTCCTTGATCTTGTCGAAGCATCTTGATGCTCCTTCTTCCAGATGAAATCCTCATTCTTAAGTCAAGCGTTGGCGAAAATGCCTTAGTCTTGCCACTAAGTTACATATGAACCTCCTTAAAAATTTATTTTACCAACAAAAGGAACTTCCTTCTTGGTCGACGGAGGTTTGGCGTCCATGATGGCTTTGGTCTTGCTTTGATTCACTTCTATGCCCTTTTATGTACTACAAAACCAAAGAAATCTTACTTTGCACACAAAAAACTTTAATGGATTCATTTTTCAATCAATATTTTCTCATCCTCTCAAAGGATTTTCGAAGGTGTTCGGTGAATCGGTTTACTATTCGACTTTATTACAATATCATCAATGTAAACCTGCATACAATTTTCAATAAAATCATGGAACATAGAGTTCATTACCCTTTGGTATGTTTCTTCGACATTCTTCAAGCCGAATGGGATGACTACCCATTCATAGGTTCCTAACGCTCCCGACAGCGAAATGCCGTCTTCGACATCTTCATACGCAATAAAATTTGGTTATAACAAACATAACCATCAAGCATACTTAAATATTCAAAACCGAGCGAGAATGAACTAGCATTTCATATACAGCACATATTCGTCCTTAGGAGTGGCAGCGTTTAAATCTCTAAAATCAATGCACACTCTAAGTTTCCATTTTCTTAATAGTGGCACAATGTTGGCCAACCATTCGACATACCTTGCATTTCCGATGAACTTTCTTTTTAGGAGTCTCTCTATCTCCTCTTTGATCTTCGACATAATTGCTGGGGAAAAACGTCGAGGGTGTTTGTTTCACTGGCTTCTTCCCAACTTTTATTAGTAACCTTAGCTCGACCAATTCCCTACTTAAACATGTCATTTCATTATAGGCCAAGCAAAACAATCTTTAAATTCTTTCAATAAAGATATTACCTCAGGTTTGAGCTTTTGGTCGATGTTGGCGCTAATATACGTTGGTCTTCTATCACCATTTTCGCCAAGGTTGATTTCTTCTAAGGGATCTTGTGGCCGCATTTTCTCTGGCGCCATGGGATCCTTTTCAAAACCCAAAGGTTCGTCGTCGTATATGCAGTCGAAACGCTACTTATCGACATCTTCTATGACTAATTTACTTTTATCTGGAGGTTTTGGCTCAACCGCCAGCATAACTCTTTCTGAAATTCGAAGTCTATTGGCTTCGACAACCATATTCTCTTCATCTTCTAGGGCCGAATTTCTTTTGTTTTTGGGAATGTATGCTAAAATCCTTTTTAGAGCCTCTAGCTCAAACATCACCATCATGGTTGTCTCCCCATCCTGTTGGCACAAGGTCTTCTACATATGGATCCTCCAAAGGTTCCACGTCCCACACAAAAACCATGGGTCTCGTGTAGTTTTAAGGAAACAAATGCCTCATTCAGATTAGCATATACTTCCTCAGCTGGTTGACAAGGAGCAATGTTGGCTAGCTCCCTATCAAACTAGTTATGGCCGACATTATTCACATCTGCCATGAAATAACCCTGGTCGGCCTCAATGTTCTCTACGATGTCGTCTTCTCTCCAGATTATCAAGCGTTGATGCATGAAAGACGGTACAACTCCGTTTCCATGTAATCGTTCTCTTCATACCAGTAGGTTGTAGGTTGGTTTCCCTTAGATAACCATAAATATTGCCAGCCTAGTCACTGAGCCGACAGTTACTTCTACCTAGATCACTCCCATGGTAGTCTTTGGTCTTCCCGTTAGTTCGACAGGACCACATTGTGAGACCTGATATCAGTGTCAAATTTACCGTTTTTCTTCAGTATGTGATGTGGTATGATATTAGTTGTAGCGTCACAATCCACTATCACCTTGTTAATGGCAGTTCACTCAACCTTTGCCCTAATCATCAAAGGCTTCGGATGGCTTCTCATAGCCATGTCAGGCCTTTCGAAAAAGGCATATTGGCTCTCAATAGAACCATTGTTCATCACAAAATAACAAGTTGGCTTGTGCAAATCCATTTCTGGAGCATCAACATCATCAGTGTACTCCACTTCGGTCGGGATATTGTATTCCTCAGGGAGCATGGACACAACATTGACCAAAATGTCAAGACTTTGCTCTAAGTCAGAGGAAAAATCGTTGGTTGCCTCATCGAAATCTTTGGCGACTGGTTTATTGACAACTTCCTTAATTTGTTGCTTGACAGCAGGGTCGACCTTGACCCTATACTGCCTCTGATTTCTATCTTTGTCGATAATAGTTTGCCTATCAGCGACAGCGACTTGTCTTTCAGCCTGCTTCTTCCTTTGAAATCGCCTCCATTTAGTTCGACTCATCGGGTTTTTTCCATGTAATTTTCAGATACATGGCTCTTTTTCTCAGATCGAATTTCGAACGATAACCTATTGGGGTTTTCCCTTTCATGTCCCTCATAGCATCGGCAACATTGGATGCCCCCACATCTATCTGGGGCTTGATCCAAGTGCCCTTGGGCGCGGCAGTTGACGGGACGAAACTTTTTGGCTTCGCTTAAAATGCCTTCCTAGGGTCCCTTTTGTTCCATTGGGCTCTCCCTTTCTGCAGATGCAACCTCTGGAAATTTTCAACAGCAACCCTATTAGTTAAAGCACTACACCTGGGGCACAGACCGACTTGAGTGCCCTTATTTTTGTTGCAATAAAGAAACTCCAGCGAATCTTCATCATCTTTTGGGTAGACATCAACCAGCTTAACATTTGGGCTCTCACCAGTGCTTTCCTCGACCATGTTGTTATCAGGAAATTCGGTGAGATCCACCATATTGATTTTGATAGGCTCAGCAAATAAAGCCTCTTCTTGTCTCAGAGGGTCAGTGTCGATATTCAGCTTTCTTGTAGCGAACTTCAGTCGACCCTCCTACAACGATTTCTGGACCAGATCCCTGAAAAGAAAACATTGAGAGGTTGTGTGACCATGATAGTTATGATATTTGCAAAAACCTCTTTTTTGTCGTTGTTCTAATGGTGGTAATTTAGCATGTGGGGATTGTAGCGCCTCGAAAAAATTTACGTTCGGTACAATGAAGTCGCCATCGAGTATTTATTTATTCCAAAAGGAATGGGAAAACATCAAGTAAAACCCACGAGAAAAAGGATAATATGGTCTACGAGACCAAGAGATGGATTCGGTAGTCGATTATGCAAAGGGAAGGTATTAGCACCATTCACATCCATCGTACTTGATGGGAACCATTTAGTTCGTGTGTGTGTTCAAGTGATAATGATAATTGCTATCTTATAAGTAACAATCGAGAAAAGAGAAGTAAGAAGCGTTTTGTTTTTAAACTATTTTGAGTTCGGCACGATTTCAAAACTTTGTGCCTACGTATTCCCTCGTGCAATGGGAAAGTCAGAACTCTGTAGTTCTTCTTGAAATGAAAAGAGTGTTTGTTGATTTGATTTTAGAAGAGAGTGATGCGCAAGGGAACAAAAAAATATTTGAATGAGTTTAGGGTGATTTTATAGGACACAAGTGTTTGTATGTCCAAAGTAGATACTTGGGACTCACACACCTTGACTCCCTTATTTAATCCTTTTCTTAAGAAAAATGAGATGTCTTTAAAGTATTTTTAGTCGGGTTATGATTCATCAATATAAGTCAGATGACTTGTTCTTGATTAAACCTCAAGAGAATAGACAGATGTTTATTCCCTACCATTCGACCCTTGTTTATTTGAGAAAGCAAAAAAAAATCTTGAAAAGCCACTCGACGTTGGATCGAGGTTTGGAACTTTAATTATGAAAGTGTTTTGAGTTTGGTATATGAACCAAGAGAAGTTAAATCGGGTCATGATTAATCAAGTATATGAACTTGATTAATCTCGTGAGGATAGATGCTCCTACCCCTAACTATGAAACTCTTGTGCATGGACAATTGATGTATGAACCAAGATTTATTCGGGTTATGGTTAATCAAAGCAAACAAGGGCTTTGATCAACCTTGTGAGAATGACCATGCCCATCCTCAACTATTGAACCATTTTCAGAATTTGGCTTATGAGCCAAGGAGGTAATGAAGTAGGAAAGCAAGCGACACTAGTAAAGTGGGACTAGCGTGACACTAGTATTCTAAACGATCGATTGGAACAATCGATCGGATAGTTGTTGCTATAGAATAGCCCAGGACCAAACTAGGAATGTGTGCAAGTGTGCACGGTGTATGTATACCTGTTCATTTATGAAGAGCCCAAGAGGAGGCTATGTGTTCTATTTGAATGACAAATACGTAATTAAGTCGTAACTAAAACACACAAGGAAATAATATCCTAAACTATTACAGACCATGCGAGGATGGGGATACAAGTTTATGAATGAGGATACATCAAATCGAAAATGCGAGAAGAGCTTTAAATAAACAAGCAATACAACTCAATCGAGTTAAATCAAAAAAACTAAATAGATTAAAAGTTTCTATCGCATAATGCGAGGAAAATGCTTCAAGTAGTCTTCGAGATCGGATAAAGCTTGGTACATCAGATGAATATCAGATAAAAGATTTCTACATCACACGAGATACAGACAAAACCAAAGCGAAGAAGCTAACAAAGCTCAAGTATCGACTATCGACCATTGCATTTTATTAAATTAATTAGAATAGATTTATGTAGAAATCAACTCTAAAAAGGCAACCGATATATTTGAGTTCATAGGCATTGGAAAGTCAAATTAAATTCCAAATTAAAATACATAACACAAGGAGAATCATTGCAATATAACTTGAATTTATTTACAAATGAATATATTAAAGTATAAAAATCAAAAGTATTATGTATAATTATATTTACAATATCAAATATAAAATAAAATACTATGTATAATTATATTTACAATATCAAATATAAAATAAAAATACTAAGTATTTTGTATATACATTACTAAATATTAAATAGAAATAGTAATATGAATATTAAAATGCTAATGAGAGAGTGTGGATGTGTTAATTGAATGTGGATGCTTGAACAATCTTTGGATATCTTCACAATAACAATTTCGTTAGTAGCATAAGTGTGAGATAAAGATAAAATGAAATAAAATTGCGACAAATTAGAACATGGGTTAGTAAGCAAAATTTAAAATCGAAATAAAATAGAATGAAACATGCATGATGTACATGAGAAAATGGACATTTCACAAGCAAAAATCAGCATAGTATTCATTGTTTCAAACATGCTCAATCGAATAAAACTCAAGAACAAAGATGATTATTAATTCCAAACGCAACAAAAGCAAGAAGTCGTATTGCTACATGGAAATTGAATTCAAAATGAACTTAAAACCTCTAAACAAAAATTCAGGCAGCAACTAATGAGAATAACATGAAACTCCGAAATTAATCCGAAAAATGTTCAAACTCAATCGAAAAACCAAATTTATTACATCCAAATTCAACATCCAAACCCAAGTTCAAATGGAAGTAAGGGTAACAATCTCCTTCAAGCCAACCCAAACATCTCACCATAACAATCAAAATTAGAATCGATTGAAATAACGCCATGGAATTAACATAAACCGAATTGAAGGCTTCAAATGTATGCGTCGATACAACTTTCGAAATCCAAATTAAGTCTAAACTTCAAAATTGCAACGCAATAGAAAAGACAATACAATATGCATCCATAGTTTCTAGGTTAGATTTACACGCGGATAAACGTGGTATCACCATTAAACCTTCATTGAATCAAACTTCACGAGTTCAAGAGAAATTAAGGTGAGACTAACTCATTAACACAATCACAAGCCCATACTTTTCAGAGTTTAAAACTAGGGTTAAATAAGTGTTTGGTCCCTATAAATATCTCAAATTTCGTTTTTAGTCCCTTTAAAATTTTCCTTCAAAGAATGGTCCTCCTAAAAGTTTAAATTTTAACTTTTGGTCCCTCCTGCAATTTAGCGACGGTTTTTACGATGGTTTTAGCGACATGTTTTAATGTAGCGACGGTTTTTACGACGGTTTTAGCGACGGTTTTGTCTCGAGGGACCAAAAGTTAAAATTTAAATTTTTAGGAGAATCATTCTTTGAAGGAAAAATTAAGAGACTAAAACAGTGAATATTATAAGGACCAAACTGTTAACCCTTAAACTATATTACAAACTGAAAAATTCAAGTAAGAATAGCATAAATTTGAAATCAACCTCTCAAACAAAGTGTCACCAACCTGCTAACTAATCACAAAATTCAAATGAAAATCGGGCAGCATTATGTTATTAACAAATCCACATCAGAATTGCTCCAGATTTATACATGTACCAGAATTTCACGCTAACCGCATTTATCATATGATTTTCAGCATAGATTCATAAATCCAACATAGTTTCAGCAGCATAGTTATATTAACCTATTAGTTTGAATTGAATCTTGTAACAGCCATTCAATAGATTATCAACAACAACGCAACTTAACGAATCAAATGAAAATAAGACTTACCAAATTGTTGAAACTGATGTTATGCGTTGGTTGGAGTAAGCGGTGCCTTCCTGTCCAAATTGAGGTGATAGTTTTGATCCTGCCTTTGCTGCTCAGGATATGAAGATGTTCTGACTGCAGATTGCTTGAACAGGACGATGCAGTCTATGCTGTTGTTGCAATTGAGTCATCAAGTGGGAGAAACCAATTATGAAGTTGTAATTGTTGCTGCAACATATTACTAAGGAGGTTGGAACGATCTCCTGGATATAACCCTGCTTGGTTGATCAATTGGTTTGTAGAGCATAATTGGAGAAATGTGAACGATTTTGAGATGATAGCGCCATCTGAGCTGCTGGTCTAGAGTGATAAGGAATGTTTAAGTGACCAAAAAACGTGTAAGCAACGGTTGTTTGTCTGGATATGAAGATGAATTGGTTGCTAAGTTCTTGAACATTGGTGCAGTGAGGAAGGCGTTAGGAGTGAAAGTTGATGAATCGTTTGTTCAGACGGAGGTTGTTGTAATTAAATGGAGGGAGGTTACGCCGTGGTTGAAGGTGAAGTTAGGCGGATGAGGTGACGAGCGGTGGAACGAAATAGAGACGGATGTTTATGATGAAGGGTAGTTATGTGAGAGAGTGTTGATGGAGGAAGGAAGAAGTGAGAGATTTGGCTCCGGTGATGGTTGTTTCCGGACAGAGGGTGGTGTTTGGGTAAGGAAGAAGACGGGGACGGAAATGGAGAGTAGATGGCGGTGGGAAGGCGGCGAGAGAGTTAGCAGTGAGACAGAGGGAGTTCGTGAGTGAAGAGAGGAGATTATGTGGCTCACAGCAAGGGTGTTTGATGGAGAAGACAGGGAGTATTATTACGGTTAGTTGATGGATAAAGGAGAATGAATGGCTATGGATGGAGAGTGATAACAGTGAAGAGAGGAAGAGGAGGAAACTTTTATTTTTTCTTCTGATCTACTCTCCGCCTCCCCCATCTCTTGTTTTCGTCTCCTTCCCCTCCTGTTTCCAATAGTAACATAACATATATACTAAGAAAAATAGAGTTTTCAATATTTTTATAAATGTCAAAAATGTTCCTAATGAAAAAATTGCCTATAAAGCTTAAAAGTATAAAATTAAACTATCGGAAAATATTTTTGTTTTAATTTTTGATATAAAAATTGAACACTTAAAATTGTCAAAAATGATAAAAGTTTAGACAATAAATTATTTAAAAAAATAAATAAATGAGCACATTAAAATAAACTACGGGTCTCAAAGATTAAAGAAAAATTATCAAAATAGTTAAAATCGAAATAAAATGATAATAAAGAATACCGATTGTAAAACACTTATGATTAAAAACGAGACTAAAAAATGTATCAAAAAATTAGAGAGAGCACATTTTCATGATCTACGCGATTCGTAGATTCGTAAGCGATGAGTTAAAGGCGAAAACTTGAAATATTTTTCCCGCTAATTTTCCGCACAATGTCGATAAACTTTTACATTCTGTTTATAAAATCGAAATATCAATATTATTGACATATAATCAACTTAACATGATGCAATAAACAGATAGAGAGATTAAAATGAATGAAGTGGAATATCAGGTATTTTACAACTATAAAATGATGCAAATATCAACTTAAATTGACTTTTGGTCAACTTAAATACGACTAATGATGCAGATGCGATGAATGAATAATTGTTTAATGTCGATGACTTAATGAGAGCATATGTAGATAAATATGATGCCTAAGTCAGATAACTTGAAGTTAGGAGGACAAATTTTGGGGTGTGACATGGGTACTAAGATTTGACTATCTTTTACTAATACATCAAAATCTCTTAGCATTTACTAACATCGATATAAGTTTTTGCGAGGATTTTGAACTAGTTTCGATAGTAGGGCTTTTACCTTTGGCAAAAATAATGACTTGCATTTATAAGCGGGACACGATTTCAATTCAACCACATCGACATATACCTCGATTGGTGAGATATAGTCGTCTTCATATATGGGATCCGTGTTGTCGTAATCGAATATGCATACTTTCTATTTCTTAGCCTTAGCCTTATAGGACTTTTCTAGTCGAAGACGCTCAAGGTGTCGAACCCTATCAACCAATTATGACATACTCTTAACAAAATTTGGGTCTATTTTCTTCCTAATGGAATAGTCTAAACCCCCAGTATCCATCTGAACAAGTTCATGTTTAGGCAGTTGGATAAAGCACCTTGCTTTTAATGATCTAACCTATTTAGGTAATCATCTATTGTTTCAGCAAACCTCCTCTTAATGTTTGATAACTCGACCAAACTAATCTTCAAATGCCCCTCATAAAATTGTTCATGAAAAAGTTTCTCTAACTTTGTCCATGAATCAATAGACTCAGGGGGCAAAGTGGTAAACCACGTGAAGGCTGCCTTAGTAAGGGATGAGGGAAATGTTTCACTCTCAAGCTTTCATTATTCCCCATATCCTCCGACTTAGTCAAGTATATAGCAATGCGCTCAACAATCGATTCCCCTTTTTCTCCCCCAAACTTAGTATATTGAGGAATTTTCCATCCTCTAGGGTTTCGGTTGAGAATATACTCAGACAAAGGGGATGAGTAGGATGGCCTTTGTAGTGCGGTATTCATGCCATAATTCTCTCAACAATATTGGTCAAATTATTTTCGACAACTAATTCCTCGTGTCGAATTTGATCAAGAACCTGGTCAGCCTCTTGTTGTCTACGAACTAATACCCTAGGTGGGTCGACAACAACGTTTCTTTGACGTGTTGCAGCTTGACCTTGATACATAGTCTCCTCCTCTATTTCCCCCATGCCCCTTGAGCAAGAATGGCCTGTCGAACAGGCGGCCCCTGTTGTAACACCCCAATTTTACCCAAGGTTTTATATGCAAAAATCAGAGTAATTTAAAATTTCATAAATTCAATAATGAGCCGTCACACCTTCAAAACCAAATTACTTTAAACAGTTTACTTTAAAGTATAAATCTCGGATACATAGCATCGTCGGAAATCATAAATTGATTCTTAAAAATCAAAACATCTTCTTTATTAAACTTCCTCATCAAATCATATTTTCATAAAGTATGATTCTTATTCACAAAAGGAATAACAACAAAAAAAACACAACAAGACAACATAAATATTCCCCAGAATTACTCGTATCGGGCGACACCGACTCGACTAACATCGACTATAAACTCATCTTCATAACACCTGCGTTACGGTATAAAGGTAGCGGCAAAACAAGTAAAGGTGAGATACTCCAAAACATATAATTAAAGGCATGATATATATATATATATATATAGTTTTGGAATCATAAAAGATATAGGTTAATAAGTGCATTCCAACACATATCCAATCTCACACTCACTTTGATCGTCATTCTAATGTGTATAATCAACATTTTATCGCCAACCTCATCGACATAAATCATCACAACAACACATAACCTTTCATCACCACGAAATCATCACAAGTTAATATGTCATAAATCAACACGGCAATAAACAACAACATCAAACAATGCTAATAACATAAGCAACATAAACAAAATCATCACAAATTGGCTAAAGCCCATCGTCGCTTTTGGCATAAAAGCCCATCGTCACAAACATCATCACATCATATTTGCATTAAGCATTTCATCAAAGTCAAATCATCATAAAACTCATCATTTATATTCATCATAGTTATCATGAAATTATCAAGTCATATTCATTTCATGTTCATCATAAAGATCATCACCAAACAAAGCATCATATATCATCGCAATTCAACATCGTCCATCAATTAAAACCCAACACCAAACAACTCAACATAAACATTACCGACTCCATGAGACACGACTATATGTTATGCATGTGGTACCATCGCTTTGTCCATAATTAGGAACACTTGGCATAAAGCCATCGTAAACGTCATAAAAGCCCTCGTAAGCCAATGCAGTATGTGACTCGACAATAAAACAACACAATACAAAATATCATCATCGCTCATAAAATTGGCATAAAGCCCACATCGACATAATTTATCCACATAAAGATAAATATATCATATCATATTTGCATTATGCAAAACGTCACCTATAATTCATCGTAGTCAAAAGTCATGCATTCACAAATCGGAAGCATTTATCAACAACATCAATATAATCATTACATCATCATGTACAAAGACATATATCATCATTATCAACAAATAATGACTTGCATTCATAAGCACCTTGATTTCAATTCAACCACATCGCATATACCTCAGTTGGTGAGATATAGTCGTCTTCATATATGGGATCCATTCGTAAATGATAAGACGTATGCTTCTCTATTTCTTTACTTAGCCTTAGTATGTTTGACTTTTTCTAGTCGAAGGCGCTCGATGTCGAACCCTATTATGCACCCAAATTTTACCCTGCTATTTTTCTACTTGCATTATATTTATATTAAAAAAAACAGTCATTCACTCATTGCATTTACATCATTTCATCGTATTTAAACTGATCAAAAGTCAGTCTAAATCGACATTCGCATCATTTTTAGTTATAAAATACCAGTTATTTTCACTTCATTTATTTTTACTGTTAGTGTTTTAGTTGGCATTAATTTTGGTAAAACTAGGCTTCAGCAATGTCATGATAGATGTCATGACATTCAGAGATTGAAGATAAATCCTACCTGCTAAGGATGTTAAAAGACAACTCAGAACTGGAAGCTAAAGCTGTGCTGGAAATTCTGCGAGCAGTCGATGTCATAGCGGATGTTATGACATTTAGTGTGACATTCTGTTCTGCAGAATCTGTTTTTTCCTGAGACTTTTCAGGAAGTTTGTTGAGCTGCTACTTTATGTTTTTCTGTTATTAGAAAGCATGCTCACGTGGCTGCTAGGTTAATCTTAATTAAACCTAAATTGGTTGTTGAAAAGACCATGTTTTAGGATTAAATTAAGTGAACCCTAGCTATCTTTATGGAAGCCAAAGCGAAGTTTCGGGGTGCCTTCTATAAAATTCAACCACTTACAGCGTATTGCGCCTCTGGAATTTATTGAAGACATAGCAGGTTGTTATTTGTGTACTGTTAGGATTTGTAACAGTTGGTATTGTGTAATTCTAGTTTCTCTTGTGAGCCAAGCAACTATCAATTGATAAGTGCCTTGGACTAGGATTTGTTGTAAGGGTAGTTTATCACTCAAAGCTTTAAAAGCACAGTGTTTGTCTCTTGATTGAAAGCTTTGAGCGAGATCAAGATAGTTTATTGAAGTGTGTCTTCACAATTCAATTATTAAATAGGTTGATATCACATTGTGATTGAGGGGGTGGTAGGAACTCGGATCTAAGTAGGACTTAGGTTGAAGTTGCATTGGGTAGGTTTAAGTGAAGGAGATAAATGGTTGGTTTATTCCTGAATTAATTCTACTAATAGTGAATTTCCTCCTGGCTTGGTAGCCCCAGATGTAGGTGTAGTTAGACCTTGAGCGGGTAAACAACTTATTGTGTTCTTTCTTCTTGTTTACATTTATTGTGTGAATTGTTAATAGAGTGTCGGATAGTGTGTCATAACATTCTACGTGACATCACGTTCTCTGCCAGAATTTCAATTGGCATCGAGCGGGCACCCTACTGTTATTTCTGGTGAGATCTAGGGATAATAGTTTACGGCGTAATGGATAAAGGGAGGATTTGGGTAGACCACCTATTGGATGGGTCTAATTAAGTCTTGGAAACCTCGTTATGATTGCCTTTTTAAGATCGGTGGATATTAAAGCTTGGAGGCTGCTGACAAAGGATGGAAACATCCCACCAAGCTTGAGAAAGATGAGACTCTTGTCTTGAAACCGAGGAAGAATGGAGCAAAGAGGAAGAGGAGCTAGCTGGGGAACTCTAAAGCATTGAATGCATTATTCAATGGTATTGTGAAAATATCCGGACTTGTTCATCAATGTGAGCTGGCCAAGGATGTTTGGGACACTCTCAAAACTACTCATGAGGACATCAAGGTAAAGATGTCAAGACTTGGATGCTCACTGTCATACCCCAAATTTGCCCTCCATCTCCTCAGATATCTATATCCATACTCTAGGATTCCTCAAGGTTGATCGACAAACTCTCTCCTAATCAACCCAAACTAGGGTTTGCAATTCTCAGGCCAAGATGGACTTCAACATCTCAATGGTATTCATGCCTCCTCTGCTTCAAGATTCTCCATGTCAAGTTTCAAGCCTTACAGTCAAGATTGCTCAGAGACTGATTGCTCAAATGGTTGTATTGGACAAAAAGTCAACTGTGGTCAACATACATCAAACTTCATAATTTTTGGTCAACATCCTCATTTTGAAGTTACATTCATTTGATCAAGGGTTGATCATGATTCATCAAAAACTCAAGATTTGCTCGAAAAGTCAAACTTTCTAAATTAGGGTTTCTAGATGAAAAGTCAATTGAACTTTGGTGATCATAACTTCTACTTTCTCAGAAATACCACCTCTTATTTTGAAGGAAATTCAATTCTCTACAACTTCATGTCTCACAAGAATGTCAAAACATGCTTCATTTGAGAGGTATGGCTCAAGACATTCTGAGTCACTTTCAAAGTCAACAAAAAGTCAACATTTTGTTTTGAAGATATATTGAGCATGGAAACTCCAATTGAGATGAGACCAAAAAGGTTAGTTAGAGGACTCTTAGAGATTTCCAAAAAGTCCAAGAACACTCAAAAATGTGGAAAATTGAGCAAGATACACCATTCACAAGTTGGGAAATTTTGAAAGAGTGCACAAAGAGAGATGCCTCTAAAAATCAAAAAATTTGCAAATGGGCCTACTTTTTCTTTATCCAAACTTATTCCTCACACCATTAGGAATATCCAAGCCCAATGCCACGAATTTTTGTTTTATTTTTCTATTTAATTTGGAATTTATTCATTTAAATACAAATTAAATTCAAAAATAAAGTATAAAATCAAAATTAATTGCAAACTTGATTTTTATTTCTTCCTTGAGATCCAATCAACTCATTAAAAGCCAGCAATTTTCGAAATTTGATGGATATGGCAAGATTGGATTGAAAGTTGACCAAAATTTGAAGATTTGATTTTGTACAAAAATCAAATTTGATTGGCATTGATCATTGATTAAATCTTTCCCAAAACAAGTCTGAATCCTTCTACTATATATACATGATACATACCACACGAATTAGGGTAAATTTTTTGACTCAAGAACCCTATTCCAAGCTCAAAAAAACCGTGGCAAACAAGCAAAGTGCAATCCTATTTCCAGCCATTTTCAATCGATTTTGAGGTGTCCAACACATTTCTTGATACCTCTTGAGTCGATCCAGACCTTTACTTTGATCAAAACCATCGAGATCGTGAAATCAAATCGGTTTGTTCTTGAAATTTTCAAAATATTCTATTGTTCATGCATTATTAACATGTTTTGTGTTTGTTTTGTGATTAGTGATGAGTTTGCAAGCTTTACAGGTACTTTAATTGAATTTCCATGGCAGAACACGTATCACCATTGTTAGGGTTTCCTATGCCGTTTTAGGGTTTCTCTTAAATGGAAAAATTGGACCATGAGACCATGCCCACGTGTTGAATGATATGCGGATCGAACCATGCCTTTAGAATTCATTTATATGTGCTTGATTTTCGTTTAGCGAGGGTCTGTAGCGTCGAACAATGGCGTAGCTTTCAAAAATTCAAATCGGGGACGATGAAGATTGGCGCGGGCTCGTGGCAATGGGAAAGCGGCAGCGTGTTGTAATCCACTCCTCCGTTTCCAGACACTTGCACACTTGGCTCGTTGGTTAAGGCGTTCAACATTCAGAGATGCTCTCATATGTCTCGATTCGAACCATGCCAGGACCATTTGGTTTCTCTTTTACAAAACTCATATTTTCATACTTTTATTTTATTTAATCTTTTGCATATCATTTTAATTCTTTTCATAATTTTATTTATGCATTAAAAATCATCAATATTTTTCCTTTTGCATTTATTTTCTGAAAATGTTTATTTAATTTATAAAATTAAAAATACAATTTGCATGCATATTTATTTTTATTCATAATTTAGCATTTAAATCAATTTTAATTAGTTTTAAATTATTAAATTGCATTCAAAAATCCCAAAAATTTATTTTAGCATATTTATGTTATTTCAACATGTCATATTTTTCTTATTTAAAAACTTGCATTTTCTAACATTTTCTCTCTTGTTCGATTCATCTCGTATTTTCGATTTCTTATTCTTTTACGGGATGTTCCGCTTGAGACGTTTTTTTTACGTTTCATTTTCCAATAATGTAACTGTTTATGGGATGTAATAGTTTAAATTAGGTTTTTTTTTCCATGAGTTTAAATTATATATACGCCCCAAAGCCATGTAATAGCGTAGGACATTTTACTTTCCGCTTTACATTCCGCATTTTAATTTCGCACCCTATAAATTGCTAGTAACTAGGTGTGTATGGCAAGATAATAATGAACATAGCCCACTAATTTTCAAGATAACATAAAGAATTCAACACTCTTTTCACATGCCCCTTAGGGTAATTCTCTCGTTGCCTTACGATTATAGCGGTCATGTCCCTCGAGCGTAGAGGTATTCTAGCACCGTTGCCTTCAAAACAAATCATCATGGTCCCTTCGATACAAGATCATAAGACCCGCGATGTCGCCTCCGATACATGATCTTGACCATCGATTGTCGCCTCTGAAAATGATGATAGTCCTTGAATGTGCTGGATACTTCCTAAGTTGCTTTCTATGACCATCCGATGTCCCTTAAGATGTCCAGCTTACATCCAGTGGGTTACCTACCAACTAATGGTATGGATAGCACTATTCTCTGAGGGCGTAAAATATCTGGCTTGACCAAATTGAGTAGGTAATAAGACTTTTGGTTGCTTGCCCTATCAAATGCTTTTCATACCTCACACTTTTTTCAAAGTTCAAACTCTTTTCAAAGCGAAACATTTCCAAACACTTTGTATACATTCCTATGAATCATTACAAAGTCAAAGCGAAATGCCTTTTTCAAAACATTTTCAAACACACGAGAAAGCACATTTTTTTAAAGTGATCTAGGAGCAACTAAGAGCCGTAGATAACTACGGATGGAAAGGGAGTCTAATACCTTCCTTTTCACTTCTCCCTTACTTTCGAGAATCTAACGAAGGTCTTTTACGTACTTTTACCTTCCTTAATTGGATAAAATAAAAGTCGGTGGCGACTCTTGCTATCCAACATTTGCAATACAAAACACTAAAAAGTCAGTTCACAGTATCACCTCACTACCAAATTTGAGAATTTGAAGATGAAAAGATGGGACTATTTATGAGTTTCACATGAATATCTTGGAATTGCCAACACCTCGAGGGCACTTGGTGAAAAGATGTCGGAAGAGAAAGGGGTGAGAAAGATTCTCGGATCCTTGCCTAAAGATTTGCAATGAAAGTCACTGCAATAGAGGCTCAAGACATCAGCACCTTGAAGGTTGAAGAACTTATTGGATCCCTTATGACTTTTGAGATGGGAATCAGTGAAACTGTTGACAAGAAAAACAAGAGCATAGCACTTGTATCCAATACTGAAGAGGAATGCAAGGTGGAAGATGAAGAGAAGATATCTGAAGCTATAGCCATGCTTGGAAGACAGTTCAACAAACTCATCAGGAGGATTGATCCAAAGTCAAGGTCAAATGTCAAGGACATTGCATCGACATCGTGATCTTATGACTCAATGAAGATCCAGTCGGAGAAAAGGAAGTCGGCGGTGGAATCAATGTCATGGATGTGAGGATTTGGACATATCAGGCTGAATGTCACCTTTCTTAAGAAACAAAAGAGGAATGGCTACTTACTTGGTGCGATGGTGAATCAAGTAGTGACTCTGAAGAGGAATCAGCCAAACTTGTCACTACATCTTCTGAAAGTGGCAATCCTGACAATGACTCTAGTGATGAGGAAGTGACCTTTGAAGAACTTGCTGATACTTACAAGAAGGCGTATCGAGTGGTGAAGTATGTCAACAAAATGAAAAAAAAAAAGGCGATAGAGAGTTGGAGAAGTGTGAAGGTGGAAGGCGAGAAGAAGGAAAATACAATCACTATAAGTCATCTCAACGGTGAGATTATAGTGTTGAATTCAAGCTTGATCATATGACTAAGTCTGTCAAGATCTTGACCACTTTGGGACTGATAAGTTGGAAGAAATTCTTGACTTGGACAAAATGTTGAAATAAGCATAGGCTAGGATATGTGGTGAAAAGGAACACAGTAGTGACAAGAAAAAGAAGAGGCATGGGAAACCAAAGTCGAGCAGATGTCACAACATAAAGCAGAAATGTTCTGGCTTAGGGCATGTAGATGCAATTTGCGATAACGGAGAAGACCAGACCTAATAAGCCAATGTCAAAGCGAGATGTCACAACATTGGGTTCAACATCAGGATCGAGAGAAACATGAATAAGAAGTTTCAAAGATGGAGATGTCACCATTGTGGAAGGTTTGGACACATAAAACCCTTTCTAGGGTTACATGGGTACCTAATCGGACTCCTATGTTAAGCCTAAGAACATCAAGGTACCCTACACTCAAAAGTGGAAGAAGGTCTGCAACATTGATAGCACACACCTCTCTTAAGTGTACGCCAAGGAAGATTGGTACTTTGATGGGTGTTCCAAGCATGGTGGTATAAAAACCTCTTGAATAATGTCAAACCTCACTCTACCGCTTTGTTACTTTTGGAGATGGAGCTAAAGGAGAAATCAAAGGTGTTGGAAACTTGGGCCCTCTGAGTTCCAAATCTAAATGGAGTGTTCTGGTAAAAGGTTTGTTGCTAACCTCATAAGCATAAGTCAGCTATGTGATATGGGATTTAAAGTCAACTTCACTAGAGTCGAATGTCTTGTAATCAATGATAAACAAAAGTAGTTATGAGAGGTCGGATCAAAGGACAAGCTACATGTGGAATCAGAACACCAACCTCTCTTACATGTGCTCTGAGACAAGGATGAAAAGGAGGTAAAGCTATGGCATCAAAACTTGGACATCTGCATCTCGGAGGAATGAAAAGATCATCACATGGAGGTACATCGGAGGGATACAAAACTCCATATTGATGAAGGAAGGGTCGTAGTAGGTGTCGGGTTGGAAAGCAAACGAGAATGTCACACCCAATGTCTAGACATCACCTTCTAAAGTGCTGGAGATGCTGCATGGACGATGATGGGGCTATGCGGTTGAAAGCCTTGGTGGAAAAAGATATGCCTATGTTGTTGTGGATGATTTCTCAGTTTACGGATAAACTTCATCAAAGAAAATATGATGTGTTTGATGTCTTTAAAGAGTTATGCAAAAGACTTCAAAGAGAGAGAAAGCTGTATTGTCGAGAATAAAGTGACCATGGAAAGAATTTGAGCAACAAGTTTGATGAATACATTTCTCGAAGGGATCAATCATGAGTTTTCTTCTCTATAACACCTCAACAAAATGGGGTTGTGGAAAGAAAGAATAGGACTATACAGTCTTGAGCAATGATTCATGCTAAGAAACTCCCTATTCATTTTGGGTGAAGCTATGAATACGACTTGCTATGTTCTACAGGGTCACCTTAAGAAGGAACTTCTCCTACTGTATGAACTATGGAAGGAAGAAACCAAGCTGTGAAATATTTCCATGTGTTTGGTAGCAAATGCTATATTACGACGGATCGTGATCAAAGGAGAAAAATGGACTCTAAGAGTGATGAAGGCATTTTACGGGATACTCCACTAACAGCGAGCATATAGGGTATTCAACTCCGAACCCAGGTTATGATGGAGTCTATTAATGTCATTGTTGATGATCATCATCAGAACACAATGTCACATATGATGTTGAGACATGGTTTGAGACATCACCTCAAGCACGATAAGGAAGATGTACCTATTCCTACTCCACCAAAATCGAACGAGGAGGAAGAAACAAAGATCCTTCCATCGAATTGGAAAGATCATCCAAAGGACTCATCATTGGAGATCCAACCAAAGTGTTGTTAGGTCGAGGAACATCTCAAACTCTTGCTTCGTGTCAAAGATAGAGCCAAAAATGTTAAAGCTCTATGTGATGAATTAGTTGGAGCAATGCAAGATGAATTGAACCGATTCAAGCAACATGAAGTATGGGAATAGTTCCTAGACCAGAAGGAACAAATATCATTGGTACAAAATGGATCTACAAGAACAAGTCTGATGCAGAAGGGATTGTCACCAGGAATAAAGCAAGACTTGTTGCTCAGGGTTACACTCAGGTTGAGGGGATTGACTTTGATGAGACCTTTGCACCAGTGGCTAGACTGGAATCAATCAGGCTTCTACTAGGGGTTGCTTGCATTCTAAAATTCAAATTATTTCAGATGGATGTGAAAAGTGCCTTCCTAAATGGCTACTTAAATGAGGAAGTATATGTAGAACAGCCTAAAGTTTGTGGACCCAAGTTTCCTGAACATGTCTACAAATTAAGGAAAGCCCTATATGGACTAAAGCAAGCCCCAGGGCTGGTATGAAAGGTTAACCAAGTTCCTTACAGACAAAGGATACAGGAAAGGAGGCTTGGATAAAACACTCTTTGTTAAGAATGAAGGAGGTAAGATAATGGTGGCTCAAATTTATGTGGATGACATAGTATTTGGTGGAATGTCAGACTCAATGGTGAAACATTTTGCCAATCAAATGCAAGCTGAGTTTGAAATGAGTCTCATGGGAGGTGACCTACTTTCTTGGTGCAAGTCACACAGGATGGAAGACTCAACATTTCTTTCACAGAGCAAATATGCAAGGAATATTGTCAAAAAGTTTGGAATGGAGAATGCCAGCCATAAAAGGACTCCTGCTCCCACACATGTGAAGTTGTCCAAGGACATAAGTGGTGAAAAGGTAGATCAAAGTTTGTATAGAAGCATGATAGAGAGCTTGTTGTACCTAACAGCCAGCAGACCTGACATTGCATTTGTTGTTGGGGTATGTGCAAGATACCAAGCTGAACCTAAAATAAGTCACATTAACCAGGTGAAAATAATTATGAAGTATGTGAGTGGAACTTGCACTTATGGTATCCTGTATTCCCATGGATGTGAACCAATTTTGTCTGGTTATTGTGATGCTGACTGGGCTGGTAGTGCTGATGACAGAAAAAGTACCTTTGGAGGATGCTTCTTCTTGGGAAACAATCTTGTTTCTTGGTTCAGCAAGAAGCAAAGCGTATGTCCTTTTCACTTGCTGGTGAATACATAGCGGTGGTAGATTGTTCTCAAATGGTGCGGATGAAGCGGATGTTGTCTGAGTACAATGTCACACAGGATGTCATGACATTGTACTGTGACAATCTGAGTGCTATTAATATTTCAAAGAATCTTATACAACACAGTAGGACTAAGCACATTGACATAAGACATCACTTCATCAGAGACCTTGTGGAGGAGAAAGTGATTAAATTGGATCATATAGTCCTTTGAACTTCATGGTGACATTTTACTAAAGCTCTTGATGCTAGTCAATTTGAAAATTTAAGGAGCAAACTGGGTTGTCAATATGAGGTGTAGCAATTAAAATTGCTTAAGGAGGGAAGAGATTTTATTTCAATTAATTATAAGTGGGTCTTTATTATTTCCCTCTTATTTTAAAGGTTTAAGAATATGAAGAAACCTCCATATAATAGCCTCTTCTATTGAAAGTATCATATCCTCTCCATCCAAAAGATACTCTCAAATTCTTTGTCATTCTTGGTTTCGGTTTCTCAATATATCTCGAGAAAATATGTCTTCTTCATCCTCTTCCAAGACTCATTTTCCATCTCCACCATGGCGAGATAAGAAATGCAACGCGACTCTAAATGTTGAACACAGAAGGTTCTCTCCTCGGCGTTCCATGGCAGCTACTCTCGAAGACCGAGAATCGGCATGCACGGAATACCCAAAGGTCATCGTTTTCTTCCTTTGGTAAGATTTAAAGCTCATCCTCATCATTCCCCGAGAGATAGCCAATAGAAGGTACCTGTATGTGCAAGAAACCATTGATAGGATAGTCACGAGGATCCTGAGAATCTCTCTGTACCAGCATTATATTCCCCTTAACCAAGAACACCTAGCCCTAGTTTAGCGGTGATCCGAGATGTCACAAAGGATGTTATGACATCGATGATCACGTCGAGACAACTCATGGACTCGATATGCTACTCCTGCTGATTCCCTGTCAAAGCAAAGGGTGGTATCTACGGCTCTCTCAAGTTGATAAGATGACCAAACTGGAACTTCTTAAAAGTATAAGTTAAATCTGTTGGTAGCTCAATACCCAGAGGACACCCATTGCCAGAAGAGAAAGCTTACGAACACAGTGCTGCTCAAGATTCGATTTCAGTTTAAAGGCTGGTGATAGCTGCTAATGTTCTTGATGATGTTACTCTGCTTGATGATGATCACAATGCTTCTTGAGGAGGAGGCAACTGATCTATTCTTATGATGATTCTTGTTTTTCTTGTTTTGTACATTTTGTACTTTTTTTATTCTTGTATTTGCCCAATTGTGTTTGGATGATTGTAAGCATTTTGTTGACAGACTTGTAATCCTTGACTGAGATATAACTTTTATGCTGGTACTTTATGATTGAATATTTGGGGTAATTGTACTGTTTCCTTTGGCCCTTTATGGCTAAAAAGGGGGAGAAGAACTGTGTGACAGTAGTATGGGATTTTGGGAAACTGTATGGAGTTTTTAAATTTTGTATGTGGGCAATTGTGGGAATTATGGGATTTCTGTATGGGTAGAATTTATCTTTTCTCTAGGTTCTAGTTTCTTTAAGCTTAGAACTAGTTTGTCTTCTGCTGCATAGGTACTCTGATAGGTTAAGTAGTTTTAGCCAAAAATGTGCCAAAGGGGGAGTTTGTTAGTGTTTTAGTTGGCATTAATCTTGGTAAAACTAGGCTTCAGCAATGTCATGATAGATGTCATGACATTCAGAGATTGAAGATAAATCCTACCTGCTAAGGATGTTAAAGACAGCTCAGAGCGGAAGCTAAAGTTGTCTTTGGAAGTGCGGAAGTCCGATGTCATAGGATGTTATGACATTCGATGTACGATACATTCTGCGAATCATTTTTCTGAGACTTTTGAAGTTTGTTGAGCTGCTACTTTATGTTTTTACATTATTAGAAAGCATGCTCACGTGGCTGCTAGGTTAATCTTAATTAAACCTAAATTGGTTGTTGAAAAGACCATGTTTTAGGATTAAATTAAGTGAACCCTAGCTATCTTTATGGACCCAAAGCGAAGTTTCGGGACTGCTTCTATAAGGAATTCAACCCTTACAACGTGCTGCGCCTCATTTTATGAAGACATAGCGAGGTTGTTATTTGTACTGTTAGGATTTATAACAGTTGGTATTTGTAATTCTAGTATCTCTTGTAGCCAAGCAACTATCAATTGATAAGTGCCTTGGACTAGGATTTGTTGTAAGGGTAGTTTATCACTCAAAGCTTTAAAAGCACAGTGTTTGTCTCTTGATTGAAAGCTTTGAGCGAGATCAAGATAGTTTATTGAAGTGTCTTCACAATTCAATTATTAAATAGGTTGATATCAACTGCTTGTGATTGAGGGAGTAGTGGAACTCAAATCTAAGTAGGACTTAGGTTGAAGTTGCATTGGGTAGGTTTTAAGTGAAGGAGATAAGCTGGTTGGTTTATTCTGAATTAATTCTACTAATAGTGAATTTCCTCGGCTTGGTAGCCCCAGATGTAGGTGTAGTTAGACCTTGAGCGGGTAAACAACTTGTGTTCTTCTTCTTTGTTTAGATTTATTGTGTGAATTGTTAGATTAGTCGAGATAGTGTGTCATAACATTCTCTGTGACATCACGTATCTGCTTGCCAGAATTTCATTTACCTCTCTGCACACATTTTATCATGGCAGCTTTAAATTGTTGTATCATTGATATCGATATTTTGTTTTAAACAATTTATTAAAAGCAATTCAACAACGTGTAAAATCAGCGGGAATATTTCAAGTTTTCATCTTTTACTCCTTTGTTTTTTATTCATTATCGTAAATCAAAATGTCTTTCCCTAATTTTTTTTGTTCACACTTAAAGACTCGTTTTTAACTGTGAGTATTTTACAAGCAGTATTCTATTATTATTTTATTTCGATTTTAATTATTTTGATAATTTTTCTTCAATCTTTGATACCGTATTTTATTTTGGATAATTTGTTTGAACTTTTATCATTTTGACAATTTTAGGTGTCTAATTTTTTATCTTCAAAAATCAAAACAAAATATTTTTGGTGATTATTTTTTAACCTTTTGGGCTTTGTGGCCCATTTCATCAAAGGAGCATTTTGGCATTTATAAAATTGGAAAACCTAATTATTTGTATATATTTGGGTATTCTTGTTACAAAGAAGGAGGCAAAATAAAGAAACAAACACGGTTTTGAGTGGAAGCGGAACAAGCGATTGGGAGGAGGTCCAATTTGAAAAAGCGAAACAAAACGAAGTTAAAAAACTAAAATTATAAACCAAAAAGCGATTTTTTTACCAAATAGCCTTATTTGAAAAATATACTATAATGCCACCATTCTAAAAAATCCCAAAATGCCACAAAAAAAATTACATACGGCATTGGTTCGTCCAATGCATGGTATATGAACCCACAAAAAAATTACATGCACGGTTCGTCCATGGGTGGGGTGGCCAAGGATCATCTCATGTGGCAGCACCTCTTTGGCGTCTTCACGAAGGTTATCACCCGGATCAAACCTCGAAGTTCGATCTGCGGATACACGGACCAGGCGTACCTCTTCTGGTGAACTAGTGGGTGCGCCTCCCGCAAAGCCTCACGAGATAGTGTTGAGTATGCCGGGTTGATCTCGCCTCTTTCACTTCTTCCACCGCCTTACCCTTTTCTTGGACCTGGAGTCGAGGAAGAGTCCCTCCTCGGGGATGAATCACGTTTACTAAATCCGCCGAGGATCTTCCTTCGTATGTTGACAACTTGCCTCTTTGTACTAACTTTTCAATCTCTCTCATGGTATGTCGGGACTACGTGGTATGTCCCTTGGACGATGAAACTCGCACCATGCTCCGGGTCACTCCCAGAACCGTATGCGTCCAGCTTCTTGCTCGAGGAGGGTGGCGGTTTCAAATGATTAATGTCAGGGAGGATGTCTTCCCTTCGGTATTAAGGGGTGTGAACATCTCCACAGGGCTGAAGCCGACCCAGGCGTGGGCTGCGATCGCTTTGTCGGCTCGTTCACAAGTGGTGGTAACATCTCGTGGTCAGGTGCGTTAAATCACGCCCCAGGCCCTATCCTAGAATCTCGAAACACGCTTCTCCATGTTGCTCTCTTCTCCCTTCACACCTTTTCGGCGGGTAATGATCTAGTCCATGCTCTTGGGTGGCTTTTGGGCTAAAGATTCATTAGTGACCGGGTTTAAGACCATCTTTGGAATGCGTACAAATATCTCGATTGGGGTGCGAGACTTTATGGTTTCCTCGTTGAACCTAGCCATGAAATCCCGGGTGACTTAGAAGGTATTTGCTGAGTTGAAGAGGAGGTGTTGGCCACAATGTCGATTAACGAGAGGCTAAATGATCTTTTAGTTGAAATCTTGATAGCTCACCATAGACAGCCGGAAGCCCGTATACTAAGCGTAAGGCCGATTCTCTAAAATTACCGGCCATCAATTTGCATAAAGTCGGTTGCCCCGATAAGCCATTGTGTTGTTAACCGCAATGATGTGTTCTGAGGATCTGTCTTGCCATACTCTGATGCGGTACGGGGGTTTGAAATTATACGGAGCGGCATCCTCCCAGTTGCCTAGGACAAAGGCTGCGGCTCGGGGCTGCCTCATGT